>JAODAL010019470.1:0-71944 GCA_025379985.1 Phyllomedusa bahiana | reverse complement strand
TTAAAATTCTAAAAATGTTCATGTTTTTTGTCAGGGGGGAAAATTACAAAATCAGCAAGGGGTCAAATACTTATTTCCCTTTCACTGATGGGAACGGGAATGTTGGAATCATGACTTGGAGGAATCTATTGCACAGACCGGTGTGGCGATCAGTTACCAAGCTGGAGTGGTGACCTACTAGTCCGGATCCGCCATCAACGTCTATAGTGGTTCATGTTGTGTCTCTACGAGTTCACCAAGAAAAAAATCGTATCTTGCTTGCCTGAGTCTTCCTTCATCTCCCTGTGATGTTTTTTGTGCAACTTGTGCTAAATGTCGCCTCCCTTCTCTGCAGCGGAGTGCCAGCATTTTCTGCTTGTATCCGTTTTTTTACCTTGCACTACTGTGCTGTGCTTTTCTTGTATGTCACCTCCCTTTGCGACCAAGCAGCAGCATTTCTAGTGCAGTTTGTCGCCTCCCTTCTTTGCAGCCGAGCAGCAACATTTCCTGCTCGTAGACATTTCACTTTGCCCTGTATAACTACTGTATTGTGCTTTGTGCTGATTTCCACCTCCTTTTTCTGAACAAAGGGGCTTTTCCCTTTAATGTAGGTCACCTCCCTTTTCTGCAGCCGAGCAGCAGCATTTCTTGTGCAGTTTGTTGCCTCCCTTCTCGGCAGTCGAGCAGCAGCATTTCCTGTATGAAGCCGTTTCCCTTTGCCCTGTATAACTGCTGTATTGTGCTTTTCCTGTATGTTGCCTCCCTTCTCTGCAGTCGAACAGCAGCATTTTTTGTGCAGTTTGTTGCCTTCCTTCTCTGCAGCCAAGCAGCAGCACCTCCTGTTTGTAGCCATTTCCCTTTGCCTTGTAAAACTACTGCATTGTGCTTTTTCTGAGCTGTATGCCACCTCCCTTTGCTGCAACAGACCAGCAGCATTTCTTGTGATGTATATCACCTCCCTTCTCTGTAGCCAAGCAGCAGCATTTCCTGTATGAAGCAGTTTCCCTTTGCCCTGTATAACTACTGTATTGTGCTTTTCTTGTATGTTGCCTCCCTTCTCTACCATTTAACAGTAGCATTTCTTGTGCAGTTTGTTCCCCTCCTTCTCTGCAGCCAAGCAGCAGCAATTCCTGTATGAGCAGTTTCCCTTTGCCCTGTATAACTACTGTATTGTGCTTTTCCTGTGTGTTGCCTCCCTTCTCTGCAGCCAAGCAGCAGCAATTCCTGTTTGTAGCCATTTCCCTTTGCCTTGTAAAACTACTGTAATGTGCTTTTTCTGTGATGTATGCCTCCTCCCTTTGCTGCAACAGAGCAGCAGCATTTTCTGTATGAAGCCATTTCCCTTTGCCCTGTATAACTACTGTATTGTGCTATTCCTGTGCTATATGCCTCCTCCCTTCACTGCATTCGAACAGCAGCATTTCCTGTTTGAATCCTTTGAATCCTTTGCTGTGCACTGTCTATTTTCCACTTTCCAAACCCCAGCCTCACTGCCGCATCCCCGTTTCCTTCCTCAGGTTTAAAGCTTTGAACGGCAGGGGTGGCTTCAATGACTATTCTGTAATAAACCACACCCCTTTGGTGACCTGATCTCCTGGGCTTGACACAGAGCTGTTTCCAAAACTACTGAGCTGCCCGTCAAACATCTGATATAGAACTGTAGGAAGCCACAGAAAATGTGCTATGAACTATTGAAGGGGGTGGGGAAAGGGGAAGGGCCCTCCCCCCCCCCCTCCCCACTGGACGACCCCTTTAAATGACTCAGCACCGCGCTGCGCTCATACAGGAGAACTAAGGTTTTAAGACTCAGTACGGGATATCATAGAGAAAGAGTGGAAATATTACAAACCATGTAGAACTGGAGCCGGTAGTGTCTCTTCACAAGGCTCAACACGAACATGCAGAACCCTGCAAGATAGAAACAAACATAATTAGACAGACTAAAGGGGTCCCCCCCGCCGCCCGGAGGTCACGATTCACCGCTCCGATCGAGGCTCAGGATCTCGTCCTGACACAGAGGAGACGCTCGTGCTGCAATCACTTACAATGGACCACGAGTCCCTCCAGCGCGTCAGGAACAGAACCCGGAAATCGGGGCGCTGTGTTGAAAATTCTCCCCTATGGGAGTTCCCACTACAGGGGAGCAGTGTGTTCTCCATTCTGTTCTATGGGAGTTCCCACTACAGGGGAGCAGTGTGTTCTCCATTCTATTCTATGGGAGTCCCCACTCCAGGGGAGCGCTGTGTTCTCCATTCTTTCTATGGGAGTCCCCAGTACAGGGAGCGCGTGTTTCTCCATTCTCCTCTAGGGAGTTCCCATACGGGGGAGCGCTGTGTTCTCCATTCTACTCTAGGGAGTTCCCGGTACAGGGAGCGCTGTGTTCTCCATTCTGTTCTATGGAGTTCCCAGTACAGGGGGGGCATGTGTTTCTCATTCTGTTCTATGGGAGTTCCTAGTACAGGGAGCACTGTTTTGTCCATTCTGTTTATGGGAGTTCCTAGTACAGGGGAGCATGTGTTCTCCATTCTCTTTATGGGAGTTCCTAGTACAGGGAGCAGTGTGTTTTCTCCATTCTGTTCTAGGGGAGTTCCCACTACAGGGGAGCGCTGTGTTCTCCATTCTATTCTATGGGAAGTTCCCGGTACAGGGGGCGCTGTGTTCTCCATTCGTTCTATGGGAGTTCCCGTACAGGGGAGCGCTGTGTTCTCCATTCTGTTCTATGGGAGTTCCTGGACAGGGAGCGCTTGTTTCCCCATTGTATTCTATGGGAGTTCCCAGTACAGGGGAGCGCTGTGTTCTCCATTGTATTCTATGGGAGTTCCCAGTACAGGGGAGCGCTGTGTTCTCCATTCTCCGCTCTGGGAGTTCCCAGGACAGGGGAGCCCTGTGTTCTCCATTCTGTTCTATGGGAGTTCCCAGTACAGGGGAGCGCTGTGTTCTCCATTCTGTTCTATGGGAGTTCCCAGTACAGGGGAGCGCTGTGTTCTCCATTCTGTTCTATGGGAGTTCCCAGTACAGGGGAGCGCTGTGTTCTCCATTCTGTCCTATGTGAGGTCCCAGTACAGGGGAGCGCAGTGTTCAGCCGTACTCAGAACATGACAGTAAGTGACCGGCTTTTCATTCTGAGCTGACAATGGTCCTTGTTCCCAAGATGATGTCCGTATCGATTTCCTATCATAGTCTATGATGGCGACTCCCACAGAACAGAATGTAGAGTCTTGCGCATGCGCCGCCGCCTCTCCATTCTGAGCTGGCGCGGAGGTGGGCCCTGCACCTATCAGACTGTGACAGCACAGCCTCGCGATTGTCTGTGGTGGAAACATCCCTTTAAATGGTCATATATAGCTACCCTTGCCATGAAACAGCGGTAGAACTAGATCACCTTCCCCCAATCCCCGACGCAGGGAGCAGTAACGACCCTGCACCGTGCAGTGTAATATTCTACCGCAACTCACCAATGACGTAAAGTGCAAATGAGATGAAGCGATGATAGCGGGCGAGGAACTGGAGCGACTCCTCCCTCTGCACAGAGGCCGCAAAATAGTCGGCCAGAGTCTCCCCGTAGAAGAAGTAGTTGACGCAGAGAAGGAAATACCTAACAAAGGAAATAGAGAGGCTTAATAGCAGTCGTCATAACAGCTGTAGAACCTGTGCACTGCTTAAACAGGAAGAGGGAGCCTAAAGCTGTAGAACCGCCCTCAGCCTAAACAGGAAGCGGGAGCCTAAAGCTGTAGAAAAACCCCCCTCACCTAAACAAAGCGGAGCCAAAAACTTAAACCCCCCTCACCTAACAGAAAACGGGAGCCAAAACTTAGAACCACCCTCCCTGACGAAGCGGGGGCCTGAAGCTCTAGAACCACCCTTTACCCACAGGAAGGGGAGCCCGAAACTCAGAAACCCCCCTTCACCTGAACAGGAAGGGGAGCCTGAAGCTCTAGAAAACCACACTTACCGCACGAAACGGGGGGGCCGAACTCTAAACCACCCCTTTAGCCCGCAGGGAAAGGGGGGCCTGAACTCTAACCACCCCGCCTAACGGAAGTGGGAGCCCTAAAATTTTTTACCTCCCTTCTTGAAAAGCAGACCCATGCCTAACAAGCCTAGAGGCCTCTTTACCCAGAGGCTCACCGATGGTTTCTCCTGCTCCCCTGTGGGCCAGTCTGATGAGGATGTAGGAGCTTACATTATACATATACATATCTTTTCCACCCCGTACATGATCACCTACCAGCTAAGAGATCTGAACCACGGGGCTCTACGACTTGAAAACTGGGGCCCGATGATATAAACTCAGGAAGCATTTCACCTGGATCGCAGACACCTGGAACAAAGAAGAGGGGTCATTCTAAAAGGGAGGGCCCCGGGGCCACGGGGGCCCCCCCGGCTGGGGGGGGAAAGCGGGGGGGGCCCCCACGGGGCGGGGGGAAAGCCCGGGGGGCCCCCCCAAAAAAATCATTTCCCGGGGCCACATTGGTGTTATGGCTGCAGTATGACCAGGGGGCCTGGGTACGGCTGCCAGGGCTGTGCCACCATCTGCGAGCTGCTGAACAGAGCATTGTGGAGGTGCATGGTGGAGCGTTGAATCTGAGATGGTGCCCACATCTGGTGCCGCCACCTTTGCCAAATGCTGACTGTGTCCTCCAGCGAAAGTGGAGGGTTGCTCCTTCTGTGTCCAGACCTCCTCCATCCCTACATCTAATGAAGAAGGGGTCCGGATTCATGGCCAACAGGTTTGCCCTAGACTCTTCCCTCCGGAGCTTCGCTCTACTACAGGGCACCCCACCAGGGAGACCTCTCGTACAGGCTGGTGTTAACCAAACATGGTGTGACAGCGTATGCTCTAGACTCTCCCCTCCGGAGCTGCGCTCCATCGATGAGACCTTCCAAATAGTCTGGCATCAACCAAACGTGGTGTGAACAGCGCCCTTGTGTAGGACACATATGCTCTAGACTCTTCCCTCCAGAGCTGCGCTCTATCAGTGAGACCTTCTGTACAGTCTGGTATCAATCAATCATGGTGTGAACAGCGTCTTTGTGTTACTCACAAACTGGTCTTTAAATTTTAAACGAAAGAAGGTGCCACCTATTTGGTTTTGTTCTGCTCAATGAAGAGGGGCTCACAGTGAGGGCCCCCACTATCAGCTACAGCTCAGGGCTGTCACTGGGTTGGAGAGAAGTTTTTTCGTACTTGCAGTCCCCCTAGAATAGCTGATCACTAGTGGACGTGATCGCTTGTACACCGGTCCACGTTATAGAAGGGTGAACCAAGATGGCGCTCCTATTACTTCCTGCCAATAGGAGCAGCAACACGGCAGCCACAGAAGCCCTTCATTAGGCTACCAGTTGCCATGTCAATCGCTCGGCACCCTGCAGTCTCGTTGCTGGAACGCCCCTTTAAGTTTTAAATCGATCCACCTCCAGCTTTTTAGATTATTTGAAAAGGGAGGCCCAGCTTAGCTGCAAAGTGGAGTGTTACTGGGCGAAAGGGGGAATGCTTCACTTCCAGGTGCACAGTACAGCCAGCAATTTTACTTATTTGTAGCTGAATATAGGATATATGGCTGTACCTAGAAGCAACTTCCATTGGCTGTTGCTTCAGCAAGAAATCCTGTATGCAGCTGCAGGTAAGCAAAATTACTGACAGCCATTAGAAAATGATTATAGGTTCACAGGAGTTTAAGTAATTTTGCTAACCTGCAGCTGCATACAGGATATATGGCTGATGCAACAGCCATTAGAAATTGCCTCTTGGTGCACAGTAATTTTCCTTACCTGCAGCTGCATACAGGATATAGGACTGATACAACAGTTATTAGAAATTGCTTCTAAGTGCAGAGTCAGTAATTTTGCTTACCTGCAGCTGAATCCAGAATATCTGGCTGATGCAACAGCCATTAGAAATTTCTTCTATGTACACAGTAGTGCCAGAACTTTTAACTTTGTTTACCTGCAGCTGAACACAGGATTTCTCACTGCTGCCACTGGGTCACTGAGTAACTGACACACACAGCATAGTTGTGTGACCCGGAAGTGAATCTCTCTATACATTCCTATGGGAGGGTCACATTCGGTCTCATAGGAATGGATAGAGAGACAGACTTCCTGTCAGCATCAGAAGCACAGTGTCTAATCAGACAATCAGTGAGCAGGTCATGTGACCTAACAGAGGCTGTTGCATCAGCTAGATATCCTGTATTCAGCTGCAGGTAAGCAAAGTTACTGGCACTACTCTGTATCTAGAAGCAATTTCTAATGACTGTTGCATCAACCAGATATCCTGTATGCAGCTGCAGGTAAACAAAGTTACTGGCACTACAGCGTATCTAAAAGCAATTTTCAATGGCTGTTGCACCAGTCAGAGATCCTGCATGCAGCTGCAGGTAAGCAAAATTACTGGCACTACTGTGTACCTGAATTGCTAATGAGCTACAGGAAAGACAACCTGGAGGACTCCTGTAACTGTTCGTCTTACAGCGCTTCCCTTTTTAGTGCAAAAACATCTAAATACACAAATGAAAATTTGCAAGCGTCCATGTCGAAACAGGAGAAATTATGTGTAATGCAATAGAGTGATTTTATCAATGGAAATCAGAGGATTCACCCTGAAGCTTGGACAAGACGAGGAGCCGCCAGTGAAGTGAGGACTTTGGCTGCTGAATGATAAGGGAAGCAGGACTCCAGAGGTCATAAAACCTCCCGGCAGCCGCACACTATCACCGGTCACACGAGGGCCCAAGGTCAGGGTTCCTCCTACCATCGTCACTACCAATGCTCAATGACGGCGCGGCATCACTGAGAGAGCGAGTCGACCCTATTATTCTTCTGAAGACAACTCCTCTCCATATGTCCCGTGACGGCCTATGGATGCCATTAGTAGGGAGCAGTGGAGAAATTGCTTCTAGATAAAGAGTAGTGTAACTTCTCTAACCTGCATACAGGATGTTCAGCTGATGCAACAGCCATGCTTCTAGGTGCACAGCAGTGCCAGTAACTTGGCTTACTTGCAGCTGCATACAGGATATGTGGCTGATGTAACAACCATTAGAAATAACTTCTAGATTCTCAGTAGAACCAGTAATCTTGCTTACCTGCAGCTGCATACAGGAGATCTGGCTGATGCAACAACCATTAGAAATAGCTTCTAGATTCCCAGTAATCTTGCTTACCTGCAGCTGCATACAGGATTCCTCACTGCTGCCACTGGGTCATGTAACCTGCACTCTGAGCTGAACTGCTGATACACACAGTCAGTCTCATAGGAATGTATAGGAGAGACAGCTTTCCTGTCAGCACCAAAAGCACAGAGTCTATCAGCCAATCAGAGTGCAGGTCATGTGACCTCACAGAGACTGTTGCATCAGCCAGATATCCTGTACGCAGCTGCAAGTAAGGAAAGTTACTGGCTCTACAGTGTATATAAAAGCAATTTTCAATGGCTGTTGCACCAGTCAGAAATCCTGTATGCAGCTGCAGGTGAGGAAAGTTACTGGCCCTACTGTGCACCTGAAAGCAATTGCTAATGAGCTACAGAAAACACAACCTGGAGGGTTCCTGTAACTGTGCACCTTACAGCGCTTCCCTCTTTAGTGCGATAATAAATGTAGGAACTGGAGAAATCCTGTGTGATGTAATAGAGTCATCTCATCAATGGAAATCTGAAGATCCGCCCTAAAGCTTGGACACAAGGAGCCGACAGCGAGGCGAGGACTCTGGCTGCTGAATGATAAGGGAAGCAGGACTCCAGGGGTCATAAAACCTCCCGGCAGCCGCGCACTATCCCCGATCACACGAGGGCCCAAAGTCCAAGGTCCTACCATCGTCACTACACACGTTCAACGACGGCGTGGCATCACTGAGAGAGCGAGTCGACCCTATTATTCTTCTGAAGACAACTCCTCTCCATATGTCCTGTGACGGCCTATGAATGCCATTAGTAGGGAGCAGTGGAGAAATTGCTTCTAGGTAAAGAGTAGTGTAACTCCTCTAACCTGCAGCTGCATACAGGATTTCTGGCTGATGCAACAGCCATTCTTCTAAGTGCTGAGTAGTGCCAGTAACTTAGCTTACCTGCAGCTAAATACAGGATATCTGTCCGATGCAACAGCCATGCTTCTAGGTGAACAGTGGTGCCAGTAACTTCTCTAACCTGCAGCTGCATACAGGATATCTGACTGATGCAACAGACATCAGAAATTGTTTCTAGGTTCCCAGTAATCTTGCTTACCTGCAGCTGCATACAGTATATGTAGCTAAAGCAACAGCCACTAGAAATTCCTTCTAGGTACACAGTAGTACCAGTCATTTTGCTCACCTGCGGCTGAATCCAGGATTTCTCACTGCTGCCCCCCGGTCATGTGACCTGCACTCTGAGTTGCTGACACACACAGCATGGTTGTGTGACCCGGAAGGGACTCTATGCATTCCTATGGGAGGTTCAGAGTCAGTATCATAGGAGTATATAGAGAGACTTCCTGTCAGCCTCAAAAGCACAGAGTCTATCAGCCAATCAGAGGGCAGGTCATGTGACCTCACAGAGACTGTTGCATCAGCCAGATATCCAGTATGCAGCTACAGGTAAGCAAAGTTACTGGCACCACTGTGTACCTAGAAGCAATTTCTAATGACTGTTGAATCAGTCAGAAATCCTGTATGCAGCTGCAGGTAGGTAAAGTTACTGGCACTACAGTGTACCTAGAAGCAATTTCTAATGGCTGATGCAACAGCCAAACATCCTGTACTAAGCTGCAGGTAAGTAAAGTTACCGGTACTACAGAGCATCTAGAAGCAATTTGTAACGGCTTTTACATCAGTGAGTTATCCTGTATGCAGCTGCAAGTACTGCAAAGTTAGTGACCCTAGAGTGCTCCTTTAAAGGTCTCTTATCAGCCCAGCTCCAGTCACAGGACTGGGGCTAAACTATCCTGGTGGTGTTTCGGTGGGAAAAATGTGAATTGAACCAGAAAACTCACCAGAAGGATCAGCATCACCGGCCCCAAGTAGATGAGGAAAAAGAACAGCGCAATCATGGTCAAGCTGAAAATCCCCCCGAATCCACCAGTTTTTCCATCTGAAACATAAAAATAACATTAAATCGAATTTTTTTAATATTCGTATCCGTGAAAATTCAGCAGAACCAATGGGCGAAAAGACGGACCTCTGTAGGGTAGATTGCTGAAGAGGTCTAGGTTATAGGGACGCTACCATCAAAATGTATCTGGGACGGCTTGGAGGGAAATCAACGAGAGGTGCCCAGATATCCCGAAAAGCAACTTCCCGAAAAGCCGACCCTGTCATAGAGACACAGTATGGCTGAAAGAGGGCAAATGTCCATCAAGGTCGACCAAGGTCAGGGAGAAGATGTGGATGAAGCGAGGGGGACAGGCCACTTTACAACCGTGCCCCCCCCCCTCCCCATTTATCCAGGGCAGGAACCAACCTGCCCTACAAGGAAGATTTCACTTCTTATTGCAGTCAGACGGGAGGTGGGGGTCTCCATCCGGCTACAGAGGTGTTCAGATTATTACTAACAAAAAAAGAAGAGGTCAGTAGAACGAAGATGGAATCTGCTGACTATGGCGACAAATAGATTTACCTGGAGGACATGCCGGACAGAGCGCTGTTGAGCAGCTGCGGGGTGCTGTCTGCCGGGAGGTCCGAGGGGGTGTCCGCAACATCTCCCTCAAACGCGGAGTCGGCATCGGCCTCTGTGTACTTGTCCTCGATGGTCTCCTGTAAAAGAGAATGAACGCGTGAATGTGTAAATCAGTGATCACATAATAGAGGGCTGGTGGGGGCTAGGACCCCTGACAGACTGCAATTATAGTCCTCTGCTAGCGCGGGACCCCCCCAGAGATGGCTGCTGGGGACCCCCAACAGAGCCGGCCCGCCGCCGGGGGCGAGCACCGCCACAGAGCCGGCCCGCCGCCGGGGGCGACCATCGCCACAGAGCCGACCCGCCGCCAGGGGGTGACCACCACCACAGAGCCAGGGGCGACCGCCACCATAGAGCCACCCACGGGCTGCACCCCTTACCTCCAACCCCAACCCCTAATCCTTTGACCTAAGCTTCACCTGTGACTCCAACCCCAAGCCCCACTCTCACCCCAAGCCACACTCTCACCCCAAGCCACACTCTCACCCCAAGCCACACTCTCACCCCAAGCCACACTCTCACCCCAAGCCACACTCTCACCCCAAGCCACACTCTCACCCCAAGCCCCACTCTCACCCCAAGCCCCACTCTCACCCCAAGCCCCACTCTCACCCCAAGCCCCACTCTCACCCCAAGCCCCACTCTCACCCCAAGCCCCACTCTCACCCCAAGCCACACTCTCACCCCAAGCCACACTCTCACCCCAAGCCACACTCTCACCCCAAGCCACACTCTCACCCCAAGCCACACTCTCGGTTTGTTCACTGCATGTGAAGGGGGCTTATTCCTTTGCTCTGTAGCCCCCTTCCTGTTGGCTCTTACATCCGAGCACGACCTGCCGGTCTCTGTAGTGTGAACAGGGCCTGAGCGGCTTGCTGTGTGTGATTAGCAGGACACTCCCGCACTGACAAGCGGCTCTACAGGTGGAACCTGACGTTCAGCAATATTCAGCGTCTTCATCCATGAAGCAACAAATCGCTGAGTAACAGGTAATTGTCTATGAGATTGGCCCAAACTTGTGCAATCGAGGGAGTTACCTCCCGATAATGAAGACACGTCTATCCCCGAAACTTCAGAGGGTAAAGCCTGGATCCTCTACTGACAATCACTGACCTGGAGGCAAAGACTGTTAGCACGCCTACCCAGAGCTGGCGGCCCATTCGGATGGGCTGGCTCCTCCCTCTCCCCCAGAGACTGGCGGCCCATTCGGATGGGCTGGCTCCTCCCTCTCCCCCAGAGACTGGCGGCCCATTCGGATGGGTCCCCCGCCAAGAGGCTGGCGGCCCATTCGGATGGGTCCCCCGCCAAGAGGCTGGCGGCCCATTCGGATGGGTCCCCCGCCAAGAGGCTGGCGGCCCATTCGGATGGGTCCCCCGCCAAGAGACTGGCGGCCCATTCGGATGGGTCCCCCGCCAAGAGGCTGGCGGCCCATTCGGATGGGTCCCCGTCAAGAGGACTGGCGGCCCATTCGGATGGGTCCCCCGCCAAGAGGCTGGCGGCCCATTCGGATGGGTCCTCCGCCAAGAGACTGGCGGCCCATTCGGATGGGTCCCCGCACAAGAGGCTGGCGGCCCATTCGATGGGTCCCCCCAAGGGCTGGCGGCCCATTCGGATGGGTCCCCGCAAGAGGTGGCGCCCATTGGATGGGTCCCCGCCAAGAGGTGGCGCCTTCGGATGGGTCCCGCCAAGAGGTGGGGCCATTCGGAGGGCCCCGCCAAGAGGTGGGCCATTCGGATGGTCCCCGCCAAGAGGCTGGGGCCTCGGATGGGTCCTCCGCCAGAGATGGCGGCCATTCGGATGGGTCATCGCCAAGAGATGGCGGCCCTTCGGATGGGTCTCGCAAAGACTGGCGGCCCATTCGGATGGGTCCTCCGCCAAGAGACTGGCGGCCCATACGGATAGGTTGGGCCTTCTGCCGAGACTCATTAACATTCTAGACTATTTTTAGCTCCACCCCAATAAATAAATTTGCATATGACATACCCCTTTTCAGTAATATAGTCAAGGCACATCTGATTTATACAGTCTATTACGTATAAAATTTGGGAAAAATAGGAAGAATAATTGTATTTTCTTATACTTTGTATCCAAACCAGTTACATTTATGGCAACAGCAATCCTGGAATTCTCTTCTACAAGATGAGGTCATGCGTCAGCGCCTCTTGGAGGTGATCACCGTCATGGCGGTGGACGTCGGCTGCTCTACGTGGCATCGGGGAGGCGCCATGAACCCTGCAGTTCGTTATACCGCAGCGACGCAGGTAATCGCTACGTATCACGTCATTGTGCGCTTCATGTGGTTGGACCGAGTGTCAGACGCGGTTACACGTTCTTCCAGGAGCTCCGGACACTTCTAGAAATAATTGCAGCCGTAGAAGTGATAAATCCCGGGTCCGGATTCCAGGTCACGGTCACTGCCCCGGGGACAGCGCAGGTCCACACTGATGTTTTGGACAAAAAGTTTCTGAAATGGATTCTGCGCTGACACAGCTGAACCGCGTCCAGAACAGAGCGCAAATCTCCAAGAGAACAGAAGCAGCGATCCCCGCGGTGGCCGCTGACAGTGCCCATAGAAATCAACGGAGAAAAAGCCTCCGAGCCACAGAACAATCATTCACATACAGCTCTGACCCAGATCCGCGTCCAAATATCACATCCCAGACCTCATCCGAAAGCAGCAGAAACAGAGCGCGCCGCCCCAGCCCGGGCCTCATTTATACAAACTAAGCGCAAGACGGTCCCTGTTGCCCATAGCAACCAATCACATTTCAGCTTTCATTTCCTCACAGCCCATAGCAATCAGAGCCTATTACAACCAATCACGGCTCAGCTTTCATTTCCTTGTTGCCCATAGCAACTAATCACGGCTCAGCTTTCATTTCCTTGTTGCCCACAGCAACTAATCACGGCTCAGCTTTCATTTCCTTGTTGCCCATAGCAACTAATCACGGCTCAGCTTTCATTTCCTTGTTGCCCATAGCAACTAATCACGGCTCATCTTTCATTTCCTTGTTGCCCATAGCAACCAACCAGATCCCATAGCAACCAATCACAGCTCATCTTTCATGCCCATAGCAACCAACCACGGCTCAGCTTTCATTTCCTTGTTGCCTATAGCAACCAGAGCCCACAGCAACCAATCACAGCTCAGCTTTCCTTTCCTTGCTGCCCATTGCAACCAATCACAGCTCCTCTTTCCTTGCTGCCCATTGCAACCAATCACGGCTCCTCTTTCCTTGCTGCCCATAGCAACCAATCACGGCTCCTCTTTCCTTTCCTTGCTGCCCATTGCAACCAATCACGGCTCCTCTTTCCTTTCCTTGCTGCCCATAGCAACCAATCACGGCTCCTCTTTCCTTTCCTTGCTGCCCATTGCAACCAATCACGGCTCCTCTTTCCTTTCCTTGCTGCCCATAGCAACCAATCACGGCACCTCTTTCCTTTCCTTGCTGCCCGTTGCAACCAAACACGGCTCCTCTTTCCTTTCCGCCCATACCAACCAATAACGACTCCTCTTTCCTTGTTACCCATAGCAACCAGAGCCTATAGCAACCAATCAAGACTCATCTTTCATTTCTTATACTGCTTTGTAAAAATGAAAGCTGAGCAGGAGACCGCCCTATAGAAGTCTATGGCCCCGCCGCCATCCCAGGGGATAAATGAGCTGCGCCCAGGGCCCGGCAGGTGTAGACAATGGAGCTGGGAGAGGCCGGAGGGCTTCTTTAGAC
Organism: Phyllomedusa bahiana; assembly: GCA_025379985.1. Taxonomy (NCBI): domain Eukaryota; kingdom Metazoa; phylum Chordata; class Amphibia; order Anura; family Hylidae; genus Phyllomedusa; species Phyllomedusa bahiana. The sequence goes on along the minus strand of JAODAL010019470.1, from coordinate 58,585 downwards.
TGTGGTGGGCGATAGACTTGTATTGGTCAGTCTGCCCTATTTATAGGAACGTATACGGTTTCTGCACTGGACACAGAGGCGTGGTGAGCAAAATAGGGCCGACGTAATCTAACGAGGACTACGTCTGACCTACACATGTCTAAGGCCCCCGCTGCTGCCGCCCTGAAATTGTTATTTTTTTTTTTCCCAGAAGGTGAAATGAGGCAGGTCCAGGAATCGGAGCTGGGAGACGTCGGGGTGCTCCCTTAAACCTGCAAGGGGAAGCCCCGCACATAGACAGCTGTCATTCTCATAAAAACCGTGGCCGAGGAATCTGCGGGCGACGCTGCCAACTCCTGAGCTCATGCTTAGGAACACTCGAGAAGAGCGTCGGCTTGGCTGCCATTCCAGGTTATGTCAAGAGGAGTCACCGGACGGGCGTGTGTAAATAGCAGATGTGACACCGAGAGCAAATGCTACAAGAATCAAGTGACGGCGAGATAAGAGCTCAGCCAGGATCATTCCCCCGGCCACTAAGATGCACTTGTCCGACTGTTCAGGACTTTCTGCACAACTTGCTGATCTCTAACAAGGAGCTAATGACACTCTAAGCTCAGTGGCCACTTCCGTCTGAGAGCATCCTGCTTGAAGCCTGGTAATGGCGAGGTCCTGCTGATCCATTGTAAGGTATTCACTTGGTCTCATGATGTCACAATGTGAACAGCAGGATTAGGAGGACGGTTTAAATCCCAATTCACATTGATCCCTTAAATGTATTGGGCGATTCAGAGATCAAACGTCTGTTGGGAATTTTGCCATTATGCTCCTTGTTAGAGATCAGCAAGTTGTGCAGAAAGTCCCGAGACCCTAAACAGCTGGACAAGAGCCTCTGCGGGGGAGAGATGGGGCATTTCCCGCCTCCGCAATGGCAACGGCTCCTTGCAGTATACCGCAATGGCAACGGCTCCTTGCAGTATACCGCAATGGCAACGGCTCCTTGCAGTATACCGCAATGGCAACGGCTCCTTATACTGCAATGCAAATGGATTCTAATATTATAATTCAATGTGAATGTATCCATATAGTATACTGCAATGCATGACATTCCTACAATGTTAAAGGATCCTTACAATATTCTGCAATGCGCCGTTCCTCTGTTATGGCTCCGATAATTTTCTTTAAAGAATATTTAATCGGGGGGGTGTTCCTATCCACTGACACCAGCCAATCAGTGCTGAGCCTCCCAGACCATGTACACACAAACCCCTTACCCAGAATGGTAACCCCCAGTTGTCAATTTCTATATTTCCAGGAGGAATAACAGAGGAGCGGTCCAACACCGAGAATATTCTCCAGAAGTGTTTCCGATAGAGCAGAGATAAGAGCGGAGGGGAGCGCAGGGCAGGAGTCCCACAGGACGTGCTAATCCGGGGCTGGTAACTGCTTTATTGGCGCTGGCACTAAAGTCCAAGCCGGGTGCGCTGACAGCGACACCGAGGGGGATTAGTCAGTGCTTTGTTTACCCCGGGCCCGGTGCCATGTGCTCTCCCCGGCGCGAAATGTCACACGTATCTCGTATCAGACAACATAATCCGCCCGAGTCTCGCTTCCCTTTGTCATCAAAGAGTTGCTGAAACACAAGAGAGGAAACAGATCGTCCCAAAAACCTAAAAAATAACCCCGGGAACCTAAGCTCCGGAGGCTCAGGGAGACTTCTTAATTCTGCTCTTCTGGTCATAGATCCTGGGACTCCCGGGCTTTTTTATAGACTGAATACAGTCTCAATGTGGGATAAAGAGCTGAGCCTGAGAGCGTGGCTGCGGGGAGCGTCCGTAAGGTCATCCGAGTGCTACGAGTCTGACCTAGAGATACAGGACTAGATTCACACCACATATGAGACCTGTACCTCTTCTGTCTGCTTAAGGCGCCGTTTACATGCTGCGGTTTTGCAAATAAAACCCAAAACTATGGAAGGAACTTCTAGAAATGACGCCTGAGGCTACGTCTCAGGAGAGAAAGCAGATTCCCTGGACGCAGAGAACTTCCTCTGTGTGATTTGACTCTTCTTTCTCAATTAGAACACCAAAGTGGATCCTATTAGACGATTTCAGTCCGACCTCACTTATAACACCAAAGTGGATCCGATTAGACGATTTCAGTCCGACCTCAATTAGAAGACCAAAGTGGATCCTATTAGACGATTTCAGGCCGACCTAACTTATAACTTTTACAAGTGGAAGTGGAGCACAAACTCGTACCTGTAGATTTCAAAACAAAAAAAACTGATTGACATCCCAAACCTAAACTATGAAAGGAACTTCTATAACTGACGCACGTGGGCCTTGTCTCAGGAGAGAATGCAGATTCCCTGGACACATCCTCTGTGTGATTTGACTCTTCTTTCTCAATTACAACACAAAAGTAGATCCTATAAGACGATTTCAGTCCGACCTCAATTAGAACACCAAAGTGGATCCTATAAGACGATTTCAGTCCGACCTCAATTCGAACACAAAAGTAGATCCTAGTAGACAATTTCAGTCACTGCTGTAGAGGAGCCCACAGCCCAAACAAGGCCCACAGCCCAACAAGAAGCGTGATCCTGAAGCTGTAGAACGGCCCACAGCCTGAACAAGAAGCGTGATCCTGAAGCTGTAGAACGGCCCACAGCCTGAACAAGAAGTGTGATCCTGAAGCTGTAGAACGGCCCACAGCCTGAACAAGAAGCGTGATCCTGAAGCTGTAGAACGGCCACAGCCTGAACAAGAGCGTGATCCTGAAGCTGTAGAACGGCCCACAGCCTGAACAAGAAGCGTGATCATGAAGCTGTAGAACGGCCCACAGCCTGAACAAGAAGCGTGATCCTGAAGCTGTAGAACGGCCCACAGCCTGAACAAGAAGCGTGATCCGGAAGCTGTAGAACGGCCCACAGCCTGAACAAGAAGGGTGCTCCGGAAGCTGTAGAACGGCCCACAGCCTGCAGCGGAAGTGGGAGCCTGAAGCTGTAGAACGGCCCTCACAGCCTGAAGAGGAAGTGGGAGCCTGAAGCTGAAGAACGGCACCACAGCCTGAACAGGAAGTGGGAGCCTGAATCTGCAAAAGCCGCCCACAGCCTGAACAGGAAGCAGGAGACTGAAGCTGGTGAACGGCAAGCGCTCTATGAACTAAGCACAGTGAGAGTCCTACCTTTAGATTAAACCACACCAATGAACTAAATCATTGAAAATCCCCTCGAAAGGACAGTGGTACGGACTCCAGGTTAGTCCAGTGAGGCGAGGCCCAGTCTTCTGCCCTGTGGTTTATCACTAAGCCTTTTAGAAACGGCCCAAGCCTGAACAAGAAGTGTGCCCTGAAGCTGTAGAACGGCCACGCCCTGAACAAGAAGTGTGTCCTGAAGCTGTAGAACGGCCCACAGCCTGAAAAAGAAGTGTGATCTGAAGCTGTTTAAAGGCCACACCTGAACAGAAGTGTGATCCTGAAGCTGTAGAAGGGGCCCACAGCCCTGAAAAAGAAGTGGGTCCGAAGCTGTAAAAACCGCCCCACCCTTGAACAGGAAGTGGGACCCAAAAGCTTTTGAACCCTCACAGCCTGAACAGGAAGGGGGGGGCCTGAAGCTGTAGAACCACTCACCCCCTGAAACAGGAGTGGGAGCCTAAAAGCTGTAAAAACCACCACCCCTGAACAGGAAGTGGGGCCTAAAGCTGTAGAACCACCCAAAAAACCCCTAAAAGGGAAAAGTGGGGACTGAAGCTTTTTGAACCCCTCACAGCCTGAAACGGAAAAGTGGGAGCCTGAAGCTGTAGAACCACCCACACCCTAAAAAGGAAGTGGGAGCCTGAAGGTAAAACCCACTACGCTAAAGGAAAAGTGGGGCCTGAATTGCAAAAGCCCCCCACAGCCTGACAGGAAAGGGGGACCCTAAATTTGAAAAAAGCCGCCCACACTGAACAGGAAGGGGAGCCTGAATTGCAAAAGCCCCAAGCCGAACAGGAAGCAGGAGCCTGAAGCTTGTGGTGAAAAGCAGGCTCTATGAAACAGCACGGTGAGAGCTCCCCTTTAAGTTAAACACACCGATGACACTAAATCATTGAAAAATGCCCCCACGTAAAGGACAGTGGTACGGACTCCAGGTTTAAAGGTCCAGTGAGGCGAGCGCCCGTCTCCTCTCCTGCCCTGTTGGTTTATCACAGCCTTTTAGAAACGGGCCGCTCCTTTAAAGGGGTCCTCCGTTTTTTATACCTTATTATAGTCTTCTAAGTCACTACAGAACACTCCTCTGGGGGCGCTGCAGGGAAATTAAACACTTCCTGCCAGATCCTTGTGACCAACGGACCCTTCTAATACGTAAGCAGCGTCCAAAGCGGAGACTCCTTTAATGTTACATTTCTGTGACATTAGACAAGAAAAAACAGGACGGAGGCTGGAAGGGGTAGCGATCCTGCCCCTGCCAAGGTACCCAAAATGCCAGCAACCCCCTGGCTACATGGGGGGGGGGGGGATGTAGAATAGCGGTGCACAAAATCCTCTCCTACCCCCCAATAGTTTAAGCAGAACTCCATTTGTATTAGCAGGCTGCCCGGGGCCGGAGGACGCCCACATGAGCGGTCCTGACACATATACTGCCCGGGGGACGCCCACATGAGCGGTCCTGACACATATACTGCCCGGGGCCGGAGGACGCCCACATGAGCGGTCCTGACACATATACTGCCCGGGGGACGCCCACATGAGCGGTCCTGACACATAAACTGCCCGGGGGACGCCCACATGAGCGGTCCTGACATATTACTGCCCGCGGGGACGCCCACATGAGCGGTCCTGAATATTACTGCCCGGGGCCGGAGGACGCCCACATGAGCGGTCCTGACACATATACTGCCCGGGGGACGCCCACATGAGCGGTCCTGACACATATACTGCCCGGGGCCGGAGGACGCCCACATGAGCGGTCCTGACACATATACTGCCCGGGGCCGGAGGACGCCCACATGAGCGGTCCTGACACATATACTGCCCGGGGGACGCCCACATGAGCGGTCCTGACACATATACTGCCCGGGGCCGGAGGACGCCCACATGAGCGGTCCTGACACCTATACTGCCCGGGGGACGCCCACATGAGCGGTCCTGACACAGGGGAAGCCCGGGGGACGGCCACATGAGCGGTCCTGACACACATACTGCCCGGGGGACGCCCACATGAGCGGTCCTGACACATATACTGCCCGGGGGACGGCCACATGAGCGGTCCTGACACACATACCACATGAGCGGTCCTGACACACAGGCTGCCCGGGGCCGGAGGACGCCCACATGAGCGGTCCTGACACCCAGGCTGCCCGGGGCCGGAGGACGCCCACATGAGCGGTCCTGACACACAGGCTGCCCGGGGGACGGAGGACGCCCACATGAGCGGTCCTGACACACAGGCTGCCCGGGGGACGGAGGACGCCCACATGAGCGGTCCTGACACACATACTGCCCGGGTCAGGAGGACGCCCACATGAGCGGTCCTGACACACAGGCTGCCCGGGGCCGGAGGACGCCCACATGAGCGGTCCTGACACACAGGCTGCCCGGGGCCGGAGGACGCCCACATGAGGGGTCCTGACACACAGGCTGCCCGGGGCCGGAGGACGCCCACATGAGCGGTCCTGACACATATACTGCCCGGGGCCGGAGGACGCCCACATGAGCGGTCCTGACACACAGGCTGCCCGGGGCCGGAGGACGCCCACATGAGCGGTCCTGACACACAGGTTTGCCGGGGCCGGGGACGCCCACATGAGCGGTCCTGACACACCTACTGCCCGGGGCCGGGGGACGCCCACATGAGCGGTCCTGACACACAGGCTGCCCGGGGCCGGAGGACGCCACATGAGCGGTCCTGACACATATACTGCCCGGGGCCGGAGGACGCCCACATGAGCGGTCCTGACACACATATACTGCCCGGGGCCGGAGGACGCCCACATGAGGGGTCCTGAACCCAGGCTGCCCGGGGCCGGAGGCCCCCAATGGGGAGGTCCTAAACCAGGGCCCCGGGGCGGAGGCGCCCACATGAGCGGCCCCTGCCCCGGCTCCCCGGGGCCCGGGGACGCCCACAATGACGGCCTAAACCCCCGGCTCCCGGGGGGAGGAGCCCAATGGGGTCCTGCACCAGGTCCCGGGGGCGGAGGACGCCCCGAGCGGTCCTGAACCCGGGGGTGCCGGGGGGCGGAGGGCCACATGGCGGCCCTGACCACAGGCCCCCCGGGGGGCGGGGGCGGCCATGAAGGTCCGAACACGGCTCCCGGGGGGCCCGGGGGGCCCACATGAGCGGTTGACCCCAGGCGCCGGGGCCAGAGGACGCCCCAGAGGGGTCGACACCCGGCTCCCCGGGGGCCCCGGGGACCCCCCAAAGGCGGCCCGAACACGGTCCCCGGGGGGAGCCCCATGAGCGGTCCTGACACTATACCCCCGGGGGGAGGAGGCGCCCCATGAGCGGTCCTGACATATATACTCCCCGGGGGCCGGGGGAGCCCCATGGCGGCCCTGACCTTACTGCCGGGGCCGGAGGACGCCCCACTGAGGGGTCCTGACACATATTGCCGGGGGGCCCCTGAGCGGTCCTGCAATATATGCCCGGGGGGGACGCCCCATGGCGGTCGGACACATATATGCCCGGGGGCCAGGGACACCCACTTGAGCGGTCCTGACACATATCTCCCCAGGGGAGGCAATGGCGGCCCTGCACGGGGGAAGCCCGGGGGTGGGGGGTCAAGGTCAGGGTTTGGGGTCGGGGTCATAGTGGGGTTTTTAAAGGGTAAGGTCGGGGGGTCCGGTCGGGTAGGAGTCTGTCGGGGAAAAGGGCGGTCGGGGGGTCACGGTCGAGTCGCCCCTTCCTTTCGGCTTCCCCCTCCCAACCTTCTGAGATGCAGTTAGCGTGCGTTGTTTTTCCCTTTGTTCAGCATCAGGAGGCTTCCTAAAGTGAGGGCGCGGTTGTTTGGTGCTAGGGGAGCGCCTGGTGTTTTTTTTTTCTGCGATCTCCCCTAGATTTCTGAATAACTTTTGCGTCGGGCGGCGCGGCCGGGCCCCCCGGCACAGGCCACCCCCGGCTCAGCGCCGCGCTCGGCCTCCGGCGCTCTCCTCCGGAGCTCGGACATGTCGGTGTCGGGTGCGGCGGATCCTGGAGATGGTGTGCGGCGCAGGAGGCGGCTCACGCTGCACCCGGAAGCATGGCTGCCCCCCCGCCCTCTGCCGGGAGCGGCGTCCTTGTGCCTGGTTACCAGGGAGGTGAGTGCGTGAGCCCGCCCACACTGCTGAGAGGGGGTGTGTACCACAGAGGAGCGTACCACAGACAAAGGGGGAGTGTACCAGAGAGGAGTGTACCACTAGGGCGGGGGGGAGTGTACGCAGAGCAGGGAGTGTACCACAGACAAAGGGGGAGTGTACCATAGAACTGGGAGCCTGAAGCTGTAGAACCACAGGGAGTGGGAGCCTGAAGCTGTAGAACCGCCCACAGCCTGAGCAGGAAGTGGGAGCCTGAAGCTGTAGAACCACTCACATCCCAAATAGGAAGTGGGAGCCTGAAGCTATAGAACCACCCACTGTCTGAACAGAAAGTGGGAGCCTGAAGCTGTAGAACCACCCACATCCCAAATAGGAAGTGGGAGCCTGAAGCTATAGAACCACCCACTGTCTGAACAGAAAGTGGGAGCCTGAAGCTGTAGAACCACCCTCAGCCTGAGCAGGAAGTGGGAGCCTGAAGTTGTAGAACCACCCACAGCCCAAAAAGGAAGTGGGAGCCTGAAGCTATAACAACACCCACTGTCTGAACAGGTAGTGGTAGCCTGAAGCTGTAGAACCACCGCACATACCTGAACAGGAAGGGGAGCCTGAATCGTGATTAGAACCACCCATAGCCTGAACAGGAATGAGGGAGTCCGAAGCTGTAGAACCGCCCATCAGCCTGAACAGAAGAGGGAGCCGAAGCTGCGGAACCGCCCACAGCCGTGAACAGGAAGTGGGAGCCTGAAGCTGTGGAACCACCCACAGCCTAAACAAGGAGTGTGAACACCGTGGCTCTGAAGTCTTTTTCAGTCCTGCATCACAGAGGACTAAGTCTAATGTGACAAGGGGCCGGAAGAGACATATAGGGCGACATGTATGAACAGGGCTGCGCCAGATATCTGGCACCGCCCCATTAGCTACATGTTTAAATCTCCCGCCATTCTCAGGTGCATTAATCGGCACCCGCAGCACTTTGTAATGCGCCTGATATCGGGGGCGTGCGGGCAGCGGGGTGCACTAGAACTGTATGAAGCTACAGATTTATAGCTTCTCTGCAGCATTTCTAGGTGCATTACAGCTGGAACAGGTAAACTACTTTCAAAGTGATTTACCTGATCCAGAACGGTCGCCTGAGCCCTAGAATGCGCCTGATTTGTGACCCGCTGTAGAGCAGGTTCATAGATTCAGGTGCATTCTAGACTAATATTATGTGCATGAAATTTGGCATTAACAAGTCACATTTCATACATGTCGCCCCTAATTTTTCCACAATTTTGGTCCTATCAGTCCAGGGCGGATGGTGTCGGCGCTGCTCGTGTGTCACATGTTGTGCAGTGCTCTGCTGTGTTATATCTCGGTGCTCGCACGCTCCCGGCCGCTTTGCTCTATATTTTCCGTGCCCACATGTTTTCTTTGGTGTATCCCCGCTCGTCACCACACCTTGCTGAAGAATGCAGCTGGAGTGCGGCAAGCCATGGAGTCCAGCACGTTCCCATCCTCGTCCCAGCCCGGCCTCCTGACACCTGCAGGACGAAGCCTCCTATAATAGAAAACCAGTCTGACGAGTGGCGGTGCTGCACATATCCTATGGCCGGGTCAGTGCAGGTATCCTATGGCCGGTTCTGTGCACATATCCTATGGCCGGGTCAGTGCAGATCTCCTATGGCCGGTCATTGCCAGAACTCCTATTAGGCGGTCACGTGGCAGATATCCCTGTGAGGCCGATGAGGCAGGTATCCTATTGCCGGGTCAGTGCAGATATCCTTTGGCCGGGCCAGTGCAGATATCCTATGGCCGGGTCAGTGCTGATATCCTAAGCCTGTCGGAGTGGCAGAATCCTGTGGCCGGGTCAGTGCAGATATCTTATGGCCGGGTCAGTACAGGTATCCTCTGGCCGGGTCAGTGCAGATATCCTGTGGCCGGGTCAGTGCAGATATCCTTTAGCCGGGTCAGTGCAGATATCCTTGGCCGGGTACGGGCAGATATCCTATGGCCGGGTCAGTGCAGATATCCTGTGGTCCAGGGTGGTCATGCAGGTATCCTACAGCCGGGTCAGTGCAGAAATCAATGGCCGAGGTCATGCAGATATCCTATGCTGGGTCAGTGCAGATAGTGTTATGCCGGTCAGTGCAGATATCCTATGAGCCGGTCAGTGCAGGTATCCTATGGCCGGGTCATGCAGGTATCTCTTTAGATCCGGACAGTGCAAGAAATTCCAATGGCAGGATCAGTGCAGAAATCCTATGGCCCGGTTCATGCAGATATCCTAGGCCGGGTACAGGTGCTTATATCCTATGGCCGGGGTCAAGTGCAGGTATCCTGTGGCCGGTCATGTGCAGATAACCAATTCCGGGTCCATTGCAGATATCCTGTGGCCGGTCAGTGCAGATATCCTGTGGCCGGGTCAGTGCAGGTGTCCTATGGCCGGGTCAGTGCAGGTGTCCTATGGCCGGGTCAGTGCAGATATCCTATGGCCGGGTCAGTGCAGATATCCTATAGCCGGGTCAGTGCAGATATCCTATGGCCGGGTCAGTGCAGATATCCTATGGCCGGGTCAGTGCAGATATCCTGTGGCCGGGTCAGTGCAGATCTCCTATGGCCGGGTCAGTGCAGATATCCTATGGCCGGGTCAGTGCAGGTATCCTATGGCCGGGTCAGTGCAGATATCCTGTGGCCGGGTCAGTGCAGATATCCTATGGCCGGGTCAGTGCAGATATCCTATGGCCGGGTCAGTGCAGATATCCTATGGCCGGGTCAGTGCAGATATCCTTTAGCCGGGTCAGTGCAGGTATCCTATGGCCGGGTCAGTGCAGAAATCCTAGGGCAGGGGGGTCAGTGCAGGTTCCTATCTGCAGGGTTCAGTTGCAGATATCCTGTGGCCGGGTCAGTGCAGGTATCCTATGGCCGGGTCAGTGCAGGTATCCTATGGCCGGGTCAGTGCAGATATCCTATGGCCGGGTCAGTGCAGATATCCTATGGCCGGGTCAGTGCAGATATCCTATGGCCGGGTCAGTGCAGGTATCCTATGGCCGGGTCAGTGCAGATATCCTATGGCCGGGTCAGTGCAGATATCCTGTGGCCGGGTCAGTGCAGATATCCTATGGCCGGGTCAGTGCAGAAAACCAAATCCTAAAAACCTTCAGAAAACTGAATTTTTTCTCCACTGCCTCAAAAGCTGCTGAAAAAAACATCATTTTTTAGCGTGTTTTGCATTTTTTTGCTCGTCTTCTAGTCTGGTTTTTAATGTCTGCATAAATTTAGCCATTGAATGTAACTCCGCCCTACAAAAGGGGATGGAAAGCGCATAATTGCAATTATATGGAGTCTTGGAGTCGTTTCATGGATTTTGACGATAATAAAATTATCTCGCCTTTGTCACTAAAAATACAGATTTAAGCGCCAAAATCCATAAAAATTAAGATTTTTAGCAGCAAAAGCGAGAACTTTATTAGCGTCAAAATCTGTAAAAAAAACACATTTTTAGCGGCAAAAGAAAGAGAACATTATTAGTGACAAAATCCGTAAAAATCTGTTAGCGACAAAAGCGAGATCACTTTATTACGACGAGAAAACATCGTACACTTGTCTACAGAATTGATAAGGTAGAACCTGTGGTAACACCCACTATAGGGGGGACACTAATCTCCTGGGGGGGGTTTCATACCAGAGTCTTTGCACATTTCCCATGAGCCATTTAGAATATTTAAGTTTCAGTGGAGCGACCAATGGTTTGTAAATCTCCACACACCTACACAGTGCCTCTACCTAATGAGGAACGTTACCCCTTTTAAAAGCCTGAACAGGAAGTGGGAGCCTGAAGCTGTAGAATCACCCGCAGCCTGAACAGGAAATGGGAGCATAAAGCTGTTGAACCGCCCACAGTCTGAACAGGAAGTGGGAGCCTGAAGCTGTAGAACCTCCCACAGCGCTCTGAACCGGTTAGTGGGAGCCTAAAACTGTTCGTACCACCCATAGCCGAACAGAAAGTGGGAGTATGTAGCTGTTAGAACCGCCCACAGCATGAAGAGGAAGTGCGGGCTTGGAAGCTGTAGAACCCACTGACAGTATGAACAGGAAAGTGGGTGCCTTAAGCCTAAGAACTGGTCCACAGCCTGAACTGGAAGTAGGGCCTGGAGCTGTAGAACTTGCACCACGCCTGTACAGAAGTGGGAAGCCTGTAGCATAGAACTGCCCACACCCTGAACAGGAAGTAGGAGCCTGAAGCTGTAGAACTGCCCACAGCCTGTACAGGAAGTGGCCGGAACATACAAAAAGAAAATTACAGTCCGTCACTAAGATGCAGGCTTAGGTGGTACCATTTTAAAGGAGCACGTATCCACTGCTCCAGCAGCCTATAGTCCATAGGTGATATCCAAAACGTAGGAGGTCAGCGCACACAAAGTGATTCAAAATGATATAAAATCACTATTTATTAACAATCATTTTAAAACACCATTAGAGGCATATATGAAGCGCAAAACAGAAAAAGCACCTCTGTGCGGGTCTAACGCGTTTCGGGCATATTCAGCCCTTAGTCGTAGCCTGAAGCTGTAGAACTGCCCACAGCCTGAGCAGGATATGGGAGCCTGAAGCTGTAGAACCACTCACAGCCTGAACAGGAAGATGGAGCCTGAAGCCATAGCACTGCCCAAAGTCTGAAAAGAAAGTGGGAGCCTGAAGCTGTAGAACCACCCACAGCCTCATGAAATGTTCTTAACCTCATGAAATGTCATTTTCCAATTTCATCTACTTTTCCGTTACTTGTGATGGGTTATTTCTCTTATTTTGGTGCCAGTTGTAGATTTTCACCAAAAACCAACAGCAATTCTCAGTAGCATTTTCATATATCGCAAAGTTACTTTATCAACCTTCAAATCTATTGCATGAATGTCAGGTTCAATCTCAGGTGATCAAACTCTCAAATTCTGTTGGTTCCCAATGTTTCGGTCTAAGACCTTTCTCGGTGACTTCTCTATCTTGCAATTGGAAATGACCCGAGTCCTGTCCCCCGACTGTGACAGATCCTATGTGACCATATTATAGCGGATACATCACTATATGATCAAATGTTACAAAAAGAAGCAAAAACACAATGGTCAGAACTTTCATGAAAGCCCGAAAGTGTTGGAGACAAAGCAACAAGATGGAACCCGATCCCCCGGAGGTCCCTGGGTGGGAGCAGCGCGGGCGGATGGAAACGGTTACTGCAGAGTGTCAGTCAAGTGCGGGGAATTGTTATCTCGCGTGGAGTGTTCACAACGGACGGAAGGCCGCTCTAATAATAGAAGCACATTAGGTAAAACCTCCGCGGGTGTCACTGAGAGGAGTAAAGGCTCCGGCAGGTCTGGTGTTCAATATTGTGTATTTCTATACATTTACTTTGGGTGGAAGAAACTGACAGTTCAATATGAGTTACATAGTTAAATATGAGTTCCATGTTACATAGTCGGGCTGTGGGTGGTTCTATAGTTTCAGGCTCCCATTTCCCTGTTCAGGCTGTGGGGGGGTTTTCTCCCTTCGGCCCCATTTTCCTTTTTTCAGGTGTGGGAGGTTCTACAGCTTCAGGATCCCATTTCCCTGTTCGGGCTGGGGGGTTTACAGTTTCGGGCTCCCCTTCCTTTCAGGCTGTGGGGGGTTCTACACTTCAGGCTCCCACTTCCTTTTTCAAAGCTTTGGGGAGGGTTCACAGTTTCAGGCTCCCCTTTTTGTTCGGTTGTGATGGTTCACGTCAGGCCCCACTTCCTGTTAGGGCTTTGGATGGTTCACAGTTTGGCTTCCACTTTTTGTTCGGTTTGTAGGGGTTTTTCTACGCTTCAGGCTCCCATTTCCTGTTCAGACGGGGCATTCTGCGCTTCAGGCCCCCACTTTTGTTTGGGGCTGGGGCGGTTCACAGCTTCAGGCTCCCATTTCCCGTTCGGGCTGTGGGGGGTTTCTACCCCTTTATTTCCTACTTACTGTTCAGGCGTGGATGGTTCTCAGTTTCGGGCCCCCACTTCCTTTTCAGGCGTGGGTGGTTCTACACTTCAGGCTCCCACTTCCGTTCAGGCTGGGAGGGGTTTTCTACACTTCAGGCTCCCACTTCCTGTTCGGGTGTGGGGGGTTTCTACAGCTTCGGGCTCCCACTTTCTTTCAGGCTGTGGGGGGTTTACAGCCTAGGCTCCCATTTCCCCTTTTCAGGCTTGGGACGGTTCAAGCTTCATCCCCCACTTCCTTTGTCGGGTTTGGGGGCGTTTACAGCTTCGGGCTCCCATTTCTGTTCAGGCTGGGGGTGGTTCTACAGCCGTAGGCTCCCACTTCCTGTGCAGGCTGTGGACGGTTCTGCAGCTTCAGGCTCCCACTTTATGTTCAGGCTGTGGCAGTTCTACAGCATCAAGCTCCCACTTTCTGTTCGGGCTGTGGGTGGTTCTACAGCTTCAGGCTCTCACTTCCTATTTACTATAGAAATAGTGGTTATGGACACCAGGGTTTCAGAAGAAAAAGGAATAATCTGGGTGCTCGATTGGAAAGGGTAAGCTAAGCCCAAAACATGAAATATAACACAATTGCACAGCACAACAATATAACCTAATGATAGTAAAGTTTTATTAAGGGCAGTTACAGGATCAAACAAACAAAAAATAGATAAATTGATCACCGCACACGTCCTAATGATCTCATACATAGTAATGTTAGGACGTCAGATGATGCCAGAATGTGTCGACGTTTCGGCAGGGGCCTTCTTCAAGAGACACCTGGGAAAGGGATATCCATGTGGGGGAAACAAGAGTCCAGAAGTACACAAGGGGGGAAAAAGTATAAAAGAATGATAGATAAAAAAGGGGGGGAGTCGGGGAGGAGAAAAAGGAGGAAGGAAGAGAATATCATTGATGTGAAGAAACATAGAAAAGTAAGTACATACCTGAAACCAAGCCGTCCAAGAATGAGAAGAGATTCGGGACTGATGGAGGGAGCAGGGATCTGACCCTTGATCTGACCTCTCTCTTCTACATCTTCCACCCTATCTCCTCTTTTTTACTCCTCCTTCTTCTCTACTCTACTTTACTCTTATTATTCCTCTTCTTTTCTACTGTTATCCCACTTCTGACTCCGATCAGACTCTAGACTTTCCTACCTCTGTCCCCCTATTTTGTTATCCCCAAATCACGGAACCATTTTTCTTTTTATCTCTTTTGACGTTATCCCCCCTTTATTTTTCCTTTTTCTACCTTCTTCTGCTCTCTATTATCTATTTATTAGTGTTATTCCTTATTTCCCCCATTTTCTTTTCCCATCCTGTTTCTACTGATTTAATTTTTCCCCGTTTTCCCTCGATTCATCTCGTCATCTTGTCTTCTTCCCATAATGATCCTGGGCCCATCTCCCCCCCAGGTAAGTGATGCCCCCGGGCCGTCCACAAGCCAGGACCCCCTCAGCAAAAACATTGCCCATCACTCCCCCTCTTGCTTTTTCCCTAATGACCCTGGTCCCATCCTCCCGGGTAAGTGATGCACCCGGGCCCCGTCCACGGATGCCAGGCCCCCTAGCAGAACATTCCCATCCCTCCGCCATCTTGTCTTTTTCCCCTAATGCCCCTTTTGCCTCATCTTTTCTGGGAAAGGGACCCCCAACCGTCCACTGAGCCAGGCCGCCCAGCAAACATTCCCCATCACCCCCAAACCTCTTTTTCCCATAATGCCCCGGGCCCTACTCTTCTCCAGGCAGTGAGCACCCGGCCCCGTCCACATATGCCAGACCCTCCAGCAGAACATTGCCCTTCACTTCCGCCATCTTGTCTTCTTCCCAAAATGCATGGGGCCTCATCCTCTCAGGTAAGTCCGCACCCTCGCCCCACATGATGCTAGGACCCTCCAGCAGAACATTGTCCATCACCTCCACCATCTTGTCTTCTTCCCATAATGCATCCTGGTCCCATATCTTCCCAAGGTTAGTCACGCACCCAAACATCCACATGATGCCAGGACCCTCCAGCAGAACATTGCCCTTCACTTCCGCCATCTTGTCTTCTTCCCAAAATGCATCCTGGCCCCATCTCTTCTGAAACAAAGTGATGCACATACACCCCGTCACATGATGGAGAAGAACGTGGTTAATCAGACCAGGCGCCTTCTTTCATTGCTCCAGTGCTGATGCCCATTGTAGAAGCTTTTGGGATGGACCCTTTCACCAGGCTCCAGGTCCCCCTTTACCGTGAGCTGGAATCCTTGCATGTCTATCATCACCAGCAGTAACTTGTGAGAGTAACACAGAGAGCAGTGAGCCAGGGTCGCTTTGCTACACGTTGGCCGCATAATATATCCTACCCCTAATGTTCTTAACTGCACCTTATATTGTTCTGACTGATGACACAGATGATGCATTCCTCATTGCCTAAAAAATACACCTAAGGGAAGTATGTTTACTGTGCACCCACCATTAAGGCCTGTCCACACTACAGAAACTCATGCAGACACGTCACATATTCCATATAGTAACCAGCAGAGAAAATACAGACCTCTCCCTTTTAAAAAGGCTCACCAGATCCCCAAGGGAATTGGGCCGTGGTGGGTTAAGGCCTGCGGCCCACTAGTGAGGTTGAATCTTAGGTCTCACCAATGTAGTTCATTCTTGAGGCCCACCAGTGGAGTTGATGCTTGGGGCCACCAGTGGAGTTAATTCTTTGGGCTCACCAGTGGAGAGGATTCTTGGGGTCACATAGATGATCTTTGGGGGGACCATGGGGAATGATTCTTGGGCCACCCGGGAGTGATTCTTGGGGGCCCCATGGGGTTGAATCTTGGGGGCCACCAGTGGGGGTTGATTCTTGGGGCCACCATGAGTTGATTCTTGGGGCCACCAGTGGGGAAAGATTCTTGGGCCCACCAGTGGGGTTATTCTTGGGGGCCCCCCATGGAGATGATTCTTGGGGCCCCCCAGGGGGCGTTCTTGGGGCCACCCGGGACTGATTTTGGGCCCACCAGTGTAAATTTTCTTTTGGGGCCCCCCAGTGGAGATGATTCCTGGGGCCACCATGGGGGGGATTCTTGGTTACCCCCAGGAGTTTGGTTATTTGGCCGTGTTCCACGGGTTATTCAAACCGTAATTGCAGCCGGATGCGCTTGCAATTACGGCTTGAATAAGGGGGGGGGGCGCACTGCCCGCCGGCCCCATTGACTTGCATTATCCACGGCGCGTATTGTGCCTGGATAATGTGCAGGTGACTTTCTCCCGCCCGGCGGATTCGCGGAGCGGGGAGGAGCGATGGAATCCACTGTTCTCTATGAGAGCTGTGGATTACCGTAATTACTGCGACGGATTGGAGCCGTACTGCAGCGCAAATCCGGCGCGCAGTACGACTCCAATCCGCGACGAAATAAGCCGTGTGAACGGCCCCTTATGGCCACCAGTGAAATAGATTATTGGGGCCCACCAATGGAGTTGATTCTGTGGAACCACCGTAGAGCTACTTCACATGCCTCTTGCATTTTGCCATCTTTTTCTGCCTTTTCGTTTCTCCTGAGGTTGCCCATGCAGGCAAGGCTGGTATGATGGGTTGGCTAAGGTAGGTGACCTGCCTAAGGCACCACTTGATCCCAAGCAGAAAAGGGGGCACCAGGAGGCATGGAGTGGGCTGAATTTTCCTCAAGGCGGAGCTATATGCCTTATTTGCGTAGGGCACCAGAACATCTTGCCCCAGTCATGGATGCAGGTCATGCTCAGGGGCTTATTATGCCCTTGGGCCCAGTGGGGATCCCCTGCTCTCCAATAGGCTGGTCTGTGAAATCTGCATGCAGTGCATTGACCTGTGCTGGTAATATACAGTAAGTCCTATGTGCTTAGGCCGCTGTGCTCACTCTCCTGCAGCTCCCGGTAGCAGTGAGACAAGCTCGTGCCTGTGACTTCACACTATTAATGGAGCGATTGTTCCCCGTCCAGGAGGAGCTGCTTGTAGTCAATGCAAAACATAAGAAAGTGCCCCAAGTCATTCCTAATCCCTAATATTGGGCGGCTGATCAAGCAATGGGAGGCTCCCTGCCGGGATTACGATGTCTCCATCTTTGGGCCTCTGGAGCTTTTACTTTCCAGCTGCTTTTCTCTAATTACAGTTAAAGGGTTTTTCCAAGATGTTTAAAAACCTCCCCCCCCCCCCCCGCGCTGACATAGAATGTTAACCCCTACTCACCTCTCCCATCACCGGTCCAGAGCCCCGTATTCCTCCCTGATGATGTCACGTTCATAGATCACATGATGCTGCAGCCAGTCTGCTTGTACACCATGTGTCTTGGATCTCTCTGCAGCATTTGACACTGTGGATCACCATCTCCTCAGCATGCTCAGCGCCGTTGGCCTCCAGGACACCGCTCTCACTTGGTTCTCGTCCTACCTCTCTGACCGCTCTTTCAGTGTCTTATTTGCAGGTTCTACTTCTTCTCCTCTCCCTCTTGCTGTCGGGGTTCCTCAGGCATCAGTTCTAGGTCCTCTCCTCTTTTCATTTTTACACACCCCATTGGACAAACCATCAGTAGATTTGGCTTCCAAAGTACCATCCCCTATGCGGATGACACCCAAATTTTATACACCTCCTCCCGTGACATCACTCCAGCCTTGCTACAAAACACCCGTGACTGTTGTCCGCTGTCTCTGACATAAATGTCCTCCTCTTTTCTCAACTAAACCTCACTAAGACTGAACTTCTTGTCTTTCCGCCATCTTACTAACCAACCCCCCCTGCTATTTCTGTTTTCTGTATGTGGTACCACCATTTATCCTAGGCAGCAGGCCCGCTGTCTAGGGGTTATATTGGATTCTGATCTGACCTTCGCCCATATATCCAATTCCTTTCCCGCTCCTGTCACCTGCACCTCAAGAAATATCTCCAAAATCCGTCATTTCTCACTGTGGAAACAACTCAACTCTCATTACTTCTTATTCTTTCTTTGTCTTGAGTACTGCAACTCCTTGCTTATTGGTCTCCCTCTCTGCAAACTCTCCCCTCTCCAATCTGTCCAGAATGCAGCAGCCAGGCTTGTCTTTCTCTCCAGCGCTATACTGATGCCTCTACCCTGGTCAGTCACTGCACTGGTTGCCCATCCAGTACAGGATACAGTATAAACTCAGCACTTCACCATAAAGCTCTCCAAAGCGCTGCTCCTCCCTACATCTCCTCCTAGTCTCTGTTCTACCGCCCTACCCGTGCTCCCGCTCTGCTGATGATATCAGACTACATTCTCAATCATACCGAACCTCCCATGCCGCCTACAAGATTTCACACGTGCGGCACCAATTCTCTGGAATATGCTACTCGCGGGCGATCAGGCACATTCACAGACCTCATACTTTTAAGTGGGCCGTGAAAATAAATGTTCTCGGTCTGGCACACCAAGATCCCTAACTGCTGTCACACACATCTGTCACTCCCTGCACTTGGCACTCACAGGCACTTAATCTGTATATAGATGTACTGTCAGTGGGTAAGGTTCATCCATTTTTCATGTAAACCACCCCCTATTTATGAAACATGGCCGGACCATTGTAAACTTGGCACTTCTTACCGTATGTTTCACCATACACCAATAGATTGTAAGCTCTCACGAGCAGGGCCCTCACACCTTGTGTCTCATTGTAATACTTTTAAGTAATGACTGGCGTATGTTTACACCCTTGAATTCTTAAAGGGCTGCGAATATGTTGCGCTATACGAAAAAGAAAATACAAAAAAAAATAAAAAGAATTATTATTATTATTGAATTCATTACCACAAGAGATCATGGATTGGCTGACAGCATCAATGTGACCACAAGTCAGGATCTGGCTCAGCATCAAGGACCACAAAATCATATTGGCTGCAGCATCAGTGACCGATAAGAGCTCATAGATTGGCTGCAGCATAAGAGTGTGACCACAGACAAACAATTACAGTGAATATGACATCGCAAGCATCATAATACCACAAGAGTCAGGGATTGGCTGCAGCTACATGTCTGACCACAACAGGCCATGATTAGGCTGCAGCATCCAAGTGACCTCAGAGCCAGTGATTGGCTGCAAGCAACATGTGCCACAATAAGGTCAGAAGACTTGCGCCCTCGCAAGCATCATGTTGCCCACAGATTGTCATGGATTGCTGCGTAGCATCATGTGACAATCTAGAGAGCTCAAGTGATTTGGCTGCAAGTCATTCTGTGTACCACAGAGACTCAGGGATATTGGCGCCGCCGCAAACATGATCCACAGAAGGTCAGGGATTGGCTCAGCATTCAGTGACCACACGTACCAGTGGATTGGCTTGCAGCATATTGTTGACCTCAGAGGCCATGTGATTCTGGAGCTGCACATCATGGGACCACAGTGAGCGGTACCAGTGACTGAGGGCTGCAGCATTAAGTGGACCACAGGAGGTGCAAGGGATTGGCCTGCCAGCATTCATTGTACCACAGCATCACTGAATTGGCCTTGCACCATCATGCGTGACCACAGAGGTCAGGAGTTCGGCTGACTCTCATCATGAGCGACCAACAGGAGGGATGCAGAGGATTGGCGTGCAGCATCATGAGAACCCACAGGAGTCTAGGGTAGTTGGCTGCAGCAATCAAGTGACCACAGAAGAGTCCAGCGGATTGCCGGCAGCATCAGTGACCACAGAGGTCAGGCAATGCTGCAAGCATCATCGTGACCACAGAGAACAGCACAATGCTGCAGCTGATCTAGTACCACAGAAGCCCAGGAATTGCTGCAGCATCAGTGATCTATATGTGATATCATCATGAGGCGAGAATCTATAGGGACGTCTTGAGGAGCTCTGAAACAATGTACATCTAAATACAGAAAATGATTGTTTATTAATATTAGCTTATATAACATCCTTAATACGACCGTGCCCCAGACCAAGCTCTTAGACGGCGCATTTCAGCGGAGTCGTTCGATCTGCCAGCTGACGTACTGTAGATCGGACCTGACGTAGACATCGGAGTTAGCGGCGCCCGAGCACGCCACGCAAATTGAGCGCTAAGGTAAAACGCGGGCTTACTACAGAGCCCCGATCCCCAAGCGCATAGTCCTTGCAGCATTCAGGTAGCGGACGAACCCTCGCGCAAACCCTATTACTTTAAAAACCCCTTTGAGATTGCGGCGTGCGTTAACCCAAGTCAGCGCAATTCAAAGGGATCCCCTGCTCCTGTCGTGATCAGAACACCGCACGACCTACAACGCCCGGAGAATGCGCGCTCGTCACAGTCAGCTCACGTGACCTAGCCTTGTCCCCCACAAGTGTCTGAGTATCAGCCATGATTCTAAACGCACAGAGTGTCTCTGTCCAAACAACTAGCCTGTGATCAAACTGACGATCAGATTAGCAATATTAAGAGCGATATATGAATATTGCTAATATATTAGTGTAAGGTAAAAAAACAATTCTAAAAAAATTGTAATAACAGATCTCCTTCATGGAGTAGTAAAAAAAAAAAGTCTACAAAAAAAACCGCATAAAAATGTTAAAAAAAGAATAAAAAACAATAATAAATAAATAAAAATAAAAATTAAAGTATTTAATAAAACTTCACATTTGTCGATGAGAATGTACACCCCAAAAAAACTACACATCTTTCGGTATCCATCCGACAGGGGAGCGTAATAACCCTGTAGAATTAATCTCTAACAAGTTTATTACTGTGGAAAATGTGAATGGTGTCTAAATAAAAATTAAAAAAACAAAAGACATTTTTTTAAATAAAAATTAAAAAAAAATACTCGCAATATCTATAATGACTTAAAACTATATTTACCCAATAAAGTACATCTCGTCTCGAATAAATACGAGCCTCCACCAACTGTGTGTCACTGAGAAAAAAATAACAAGTTACAACTGTTGAAACCATGGAGAGGCAAAAACGAACAAATTCTTCATGACACTTTTCAGGCATCTGGCTTAAGGTTAGAACTAAAGCAAAGAGTAATAAACAGCAGCGCTCAGTCACACAAGACTTGTCCAGCTTCAATAGAAAAAACTCGGTGCTAAAATAGAGAAACTGGACAAAGTTCTCATTATACATTATACAAAATAGAATCTTTATAGAAAATGTATCCAATGTAGCAGCGTCTGCAGCAACACTGAAGAAGACTTTCATTGTTGCTGTATCCAGACGTTGCTACTTTGGATACTTCTTCTATGTAGATACTATTTTGTTTCCATCTATTGTGGATACACCAAAGACAGTGTAGCGCACACACTAATCTGGCGCTACGCACACTAGTCCATAGCACTCCACTCTCGAGACCCCTACTGGCACTCCCATCCCCCTCAGCTGGCACACTCATACCCTCAGCTGGCACTCACGAAGCCTCCGCACCTGGCACTCCGAGCCCCCGCAGCTGGCACTCCCGAGCCCCCTCAGCTGCAACTCCGAACGCCCTCACTGGCACTCCGCAGCCTCCTCACTGCACTAACCGACCCCCTCAGACTGGCACTCCGACCCCTCACTGGCCACTCCGAGCCTCACCTCCAGCTGGCGCACTCCCACCCCCTCACTTGGACACTCCGACATGCCCCCTCACTCACTCCGTCCTCCTCAGCTGGCACTCCCACCCCCTCCACGGGCACTCCGAAGCCCTCAGCTTGCTCTCCGAGCCTCTCAGGCTGACACTCCGAGCACACGCATCAGTCTGGCATTCTCAGCCCCCTCACTGTCACAGCCGAAGCCCCCTCCAGGCAACTCCCACACCCTCATCTGCACTCGATCCCCTCAGCTTGGCGCTCCGAGACCCCGCAGGCATGCACTCCGAGCCTCGCTCACTGCACTCCCGAGCCCCCTCAGCTAGCACTCCCAGACCCCTCACTTGAACGGCTATCCATCCGAGCCCCCTCACTAGGTCACTCCGAGCCGCCCTCAGTCTGGCACTCACCAGCACCCTTCAGCAGGCACTACCGATCCCCCTCAGACGGCGCGCACCGAGACCCCTCAGCTGGCACTCCGAGCCTCCTCAGCTGGCACTCCGAGCACCCTCAGCTGGCACTTTCCGAGCCTCCTATCAGCATAGAGCCACTTACCAGCCCCCTCAGCTGGGCTACTCCGAGCCCCCTCAGCTGGCACTAGCCCCAGCCCCACTCAGCTGCACTCCCAAGCCCCTCAGACAGGCACCCGAGACCCCCTCAGCATGGAGCACAACCAGCCCCCTCAGCTGGCACTCCCAGCCCCCTCAGCTGGCACTCCCAGCCCCCTCAACTGGCACTCCGGAGCCTCTCACTGGCACTACCGCGACTCCCCCTTTCCAGCCTGGCACGCCCTAGGCCCCCTCCCTGGCACTCCGACCTCCTCACTGGCTCTCCACACCCCCTCAGCGCACTCCGAGCCCCCTCACTGCACTCCCGTAACCTCCTCAGACTCGGAGGCAATAATACACACACATCAGCTGGCACTCTCCGAGCCGTCCCGCACTGGCAGCCGCGAGCCATCCTCACAGGCACGCCCAGCCCCACCCACTCTGCATTCCGACCCCCACAGAGACTGGCACTCCGACCCCCTCACTGGCACCTACCCCACACCCTCAGCTGGCACTCGCGATCCCCCTCAGTACTTCGCTACCGAGACCCCTCCAGTCTTGCACTCCGATCCCTCCTCAAGCTGGCAACTCCCGAGCCCCCTCCACGCATGCACTATCCAGCCCCCTCACTTGGCACCCGAGCCCCCATCAGCGGGCACTACCGACCCCCCATGCTAGCACTCATCACCCTCAACTGGCACACCATCCCCTGCAGCGGGCCTCCAACCGCCTCAGCTGCCACTAATTCACCGCAGCCTCCTTCATCTGCAGACACTCCGAGCACCCTCACTGCACCTTCCGAGCCTCCTCAGCGGGCACTTTTCCGAGCCCCCTCATGCTGGCACTCGACCTCCCCTTCTACTGGTACACTCCAGCCCCACCTCAGCTGGCACTCCCAGCCTCCTCAGCTGGCAACACGAGACCCCCTCAGCTCTGACACTCCCAAGCCCCACTCAAGGCTGCCACTACCGAGCCCCCCGTCTAGCTGGCACTCCTCACGCCCCCTCACTGGCACTTCCATCCATAGCCTCAGCTGGCACTAGATA
Organism: Phyllomedusa bahiana; assembly: GCA_025379985.1. Classification (NCBI taxonomy): domain Eukaryota; kingdom Metazoa; phylum Chordata; class Amphibia; order Anura; family Hylidae; genus Phyllomedusa; species Phyllomedusa bahiana. The sequence goes on along the minus strand of JAODAL010019470.1, from coordinate 35,276 downwards.
CTCCCAAGAGCCCCGCAGCTTGCACTCCCACCCCCTCAGTCTGTACACACCGAACCCCTCAGCTGCACTCACCAGCCCACACACTGGAAACTCCGAGACCCCATCAGCTGGCACTCCGACCACACACACGAGCACTTCCCACTCCCATACCCCTCAGGCTAGGTCACCCGACCCCCTCACTGGCACTCCAGCGCCTCCTCACTTCACCCCGAGCCCCCTCAACTGGCACTACCGAGCCCCTCACTGGCACTCCGACCACCTCAGCTGGCACCCCAAAACCCCCCCCTCAGGGGCCTCCCACCCCCTCAGCTGCACCCCCAGCCCCCAAGCTGGCCCCCTGCCTTAAAAAAAAAGCCCTCAGTGCATCCGCCCCTCAGCGGGCACTCCCCCCTCACCTGAAAAACCCCGACCCCCCTTCAGCTAAAATCCCACCCCCTTAGCTACTCCGAACCCCCAGTGGCATTCCCAAAGCCCCCCCCTCACTGGCACTGAACCCCCCCGCTGGCACTCCAACCCCTAAATTTGACTCCGAGCCCCTCACTGGCACCCCCCGCCCCCTCAGTTTTGCACCCCCGGCCCCCGCCGGAACTCCACCCCTCGCGGCACTCCACCCCCCTCACTGGAACTCCCGGACCCCCAGGGTGGCCCTCCGGCCACCCCCCCGCCCCTCACCCTAAAACCCAAAAACCCCAAACCCCCTCCCCCCCTAACCCCACTCCCTCGCCCTCGACCCCCCCCGGGAAGGGCCCCACTCCCCACCGGCCCCCCTCAGCTAACTCCGGCCCCCCACTGGCACTCCGAGCCCCCTTTCACGGGGCACCCCCCAAAGCCCCCTCAGCGGGCACTCCGACCCCCCGCACCCCCAAACTTCCTCCGGCCCCCCAAACCCCGGGCACCCGACCCCCTCATGGCACCACCAACCCCCCGGGCTGGGAAAACCCCCTCCCGAGCCCCCAGCTGCCTCCGAGCCCCCACTGCACTCCGGCCCCTCATTCACCCGGGGAAACCCCCCATGGACTCCAGCCCCCCCGCTCAAACCCGGGCTCCTCACTGGCACTCGACCCCCTCAGCTGGCCCCCCACCCTCAACCCCCACACCCCCCGCCCCCAGTGGAAAACCCAGCCCCCTCAGCTGGCACTCCTCCCTCAGCGGGCACCCAGCCCCCCAGTGGCACCCCACCCCCCAGTTTTCCACTCCGAGCCCCTCAGGGGCCCCCCAGCCCCCTAGGGGAAAACTCCGGGCCCCCCCCCTGGCCTCCCCAAAAAACCCCCAGCCCCCTCGCGGGCACTTTTCCCCGGGACCCCCAAGCTGGCACCACCCCGGGACCCCCCCTTAGCTGGCACCCGAGCCCCCTAAACGGCACTCCCAGACCCTCACTGGCACTCCCAGCCCCCTCCGCACCCCCAGCCCCCTCAGCTCACGGCACTACCGGGCCCCCCCAAAACCCCCACCTTTCCCCCGGACCACCCAGCTTGCACCCGACCCCCCTCACTGGCACCCCGGGACCCTCACTGGCATTTTCACCTCCCGACCCCCCTCAGCTGCACCCGGCCCCTCAGGGGGGACTTCCCGACCCCTCACGGGCACTCCGACCCCCTCACTGGCACTCGAACCCCTCAGGGGAAAATCCCCACCCCCCATTGGATCCGGCCCCCAGGGGCACCCGACCCCCCCTACCGGGCACTCCGCCACCCCCCCAAACCCAACCCCTCAGGGCACCCCACCCTACTGCCACCCAGCCCTCAGCTGCATCCGGGAGCCCCCTCAGCTGGCACCCAGCCCCCCACCCCCACCCCACCCCCCCTCGCGCACTCCAGCCCCTCACTGGACTCCCACCCCTCACTACCCCGCCCCCCACTGGCACTCCCCCACCCCCAAGGATAAGCCCCCTCACTGCACCCAGCCCCCCTATGGCACTCCCAGCCCCCTCACTGCCCCCAGCCCCCCACCGCCCCCCGCCCCTATGGCACCCCAAAGCCCCCTCAGCTGGCACTCCAGCCCCCTCATGGCACCCCGACCCCCACGGGAAACTCCGAGCCCCCTCAGCTGGCACTGGGCCTATTCCCCCGGACCCCCCCCACAGGGGCCCACACCGGCCCCTAAACCATTTCCCCGAAATACTCCGGGACCCCTCCCTGGCACTCCAAACTCCTCATGGCACTCCACCCCCCCTCAGGGGCATCCGAGCCCCCTCATGGAAACCCCACCCCCTCCTGGCACCCCCACCCCTCAGCTGGCACCCCAGAGCCCCCTATGCCTCCCCCCAAAAAAATCATCCAGCCCCCCACGGGCACTCCAGCCCCCTCAGCGGGCACCCAACCCCAGTGGCACCCCCACCCCCAAGCTGGCCCCGAGCCCCCTCAGGGGGCACTCCAGCCCCCTACTGGCCCCGAGCCCCCCACGGGCAATCCGAGCCCCCACGGGGCACTCCCAGCCCTACTGACTAAAGATCCTATGGACTCCGAGCCTCCTCATGCACTCCCCCCCCCAAAAGCTGGAAAACCCAACCCCATCATCCGCCCCCTACTGCACCCCAGCCCCCACGCACTCCAGCCCCCTCACTGGCACACCGACCCCCATGGCACTCCCGGGCCCCCTCAGCCCCCATCCCAGCCCCTCACGGGCCCCCGAAAAACCCCCTCAGGCACCCCACCCAGCACTGGCACTCCCACCCCCCAAACTGGCACTCCGAACCCCCTACTGAACCCGGGACCCCTCAGCTGGCACCCCCACCCCTAGCTGCATCCGAGCCCCTCACTGCACTCCCCCCTCAGGGGGCACTCCACCCCCCCCTCAGCTGGCACTCCCACCCCCTTCACTGGCACCCCCACCCCTAAAAGGGCACTCCGGGCCCCCTCGGGGCCCACTGGGCCCCCTCAGGGGCACCCCGGGCCCCCTCGCTCCATTTCCGAACCCCCTCACTGGCCACCCAACCCCTCACTGGCCCCGAACCCCCAGCGGGCACCCCCAAAAAACCCTTAACGCCTCATCCCAAGGGGGCACGGGCACTCCGGACCCCTCCTGGCACCCGAACCCCTCACGGCACTCCGCCCCCCTCACTGGCAACCCCACCCCCCCACGGCACCCCAGCCGCCCCCCTGGCCTCCCAGCCCAGCCCCGGCACTCCCACCCCCCACTGCACTCCCACCCCCCCAGGGGCACCCGGCCCCCCAACTGGCACCCCCCACCCCCCAAGGGATCCGGCCACTCAAGCCCCACCCCTAAAAGGGGGGCCTCCGAGACCCCCCCTGGCACTCCCAACCCCTCCCCTCACTCCGACCCCTCAGGGGATAAAACCCCCCCCCAAATCACCCAGCCCCCCACTGGCCCCCCACCCCCTCAGCGCACTCCAGCCCCCACGGACATCCCGCCCCCTCAGGGGCACTCCCGCCCCTCATGACTCCGAGACCCCTCAGCTGGCACTCCCAGACCCCTCAGCTGGCACTCCCAGACCCCTCATCTGTCAACCCCGGACCTCCTCAGCAGGCACTCCCGCGCCCCCTCAGGCTGGCACTAACTCCGGGACCCCTCAGCTGGCACTCCCAGCCCCCTCAGCTGGCACTCCGAGCCTCCTCAGCTGGCACTCCGAGCCCCCTCAGCTGGCACTCCCTGCCCCCTCACCTGTCACTCCCAGCCCCCACAGTTTTGTGTTGGTGTGTCTGGCACTCCACCCCCAGCGCACTCCCATCCCCCCTCAGCTGCACTTCCTCTCCCAGCCCCTCAGCTGGCACTCCGAGACCCCTCAGCTGGCACTCCCAGCCCCCTCAGCTGGCACTCCGAGCCCCCTCAGCTGCACTACTCTCCGAGCCTCAGGCCTCCTCAGCTGGCACTCCCAGCCCCCTCAGCTGGCACTCCGAGCCCCCTCAGCTGGCACTCCGAGACCCCTCAGCTGGCACTCCGAGCCCCCTCAGCTGGCACTCCCAGCCCCCTCAGCTGGCACTCCCAGCCCCCTCAGCTGGCACTCCGAGCCCCCTCAGCTGGCACTCCGGGACCCCTCAGCTGGCACTCCGAGCCTCCTCAGCTGGCACTCCGAGACCCCTCAGCTGGCACTCCCAGCCCAGTCAGCTGGCACTCCGAGACCCCTCAGCTGGCACTTTTACAAAACCCGCGATCCCCACACCCGAGCCCCTCAACTGGCACACCCAGCCCAGTCCAGCTGGCACTCTCCACCCCCGAGACCCCTCAGCAGCCACTCCGAGACCCCTCAGCTGGCACTCCCAGCCCAGTCAGCTGGCACTCCGAGACCTCTCAGCTGGCACTCCGAACCCCTCCAGCTGGCACCTCCCAGCCCAGTCACTGGCAACTCCAGCCCCCTCAGCTGCACACCCAGCCCCCTCAAGCTGGCACTATATCGCCCGAACCCCTCAGCTGGCTCTCCCAGCCCCCTCAGCTGGCACTCACTCTCCTATCGAGCCCCCTCAGTCTGGCGCACCGAGACCCTCAGCTAGGCACTGCCGATCCTCCCAGCCTGTCACTCCCGAGACCCCCTCACCTGGCACTCCGAGCCTCCTCAGCTGGCACTCCCAGCCCCCTCAGCGTGCACTCCGAGCCCCCTTCAGCTGGGCACTATCCCAGCCCCCTCAAGCTGGCACTCCCCCCTCCGAGACCCCTCAGCTGGCACTCCCAGCCCCCTCAGCTGGCACTCCCAGCCCCCTCAGCTGGCACTCCCAGCCCCCTCAGCTGGCACTCCGAGACCCCTCAGCTGGCACTCCGAGCCCCCTCAGCTGGCACTCCCAGCCCCCTCAGCTGGCACTCCGAGACCCCTCAGCTGGCACTCCGAGCCCCCTCAGCTGGCACTCCGAGACCCCTCAGCTGGCACTCCCAGCCCCCTCAGCTGGCACTCCCAGCCTCCTCAGCTGGCACTCCGAGACCCCTCAGCTGGCACTCCGAGCCTCCTCAGCTGGCACTCCGAGCCCCCTCAGCTGGCACTCCCAGCCCCCTCAGCTGGCACTCCGAGACCCCTCAGCTGGCACTCCCAGCCCCCTCAGCTGGCACTCCCAGCCCCCTCAGCTGGCACTCCGAGACCCCTCAGCTGGCACTCCCAGCCCCCTCAGCTGGCACTCCGAGACGCCTCAGCTGGCACTCCGAGACCCCTTTGCTTGCACTTCATCCTGCACTCCGAGCCACCTCTGCTGGGCACTCCGAGGCCCCCTCAGCTGGCACTTCCCAGCCCCCTCAAGCTCACTCCCAGCCCACTCAGCATGCTTACCCGAGCCCCCTCAGCTGCCACTCCCAGCCCCCGCAGCTGGCCCTCCGAGCCCCCTCAGCTGGCACTCCGAGACCCCTCCGCTGGCACTCCGAGTCTCCTCAGCTGGCACTCCGAGACCCCTCAGCTGGCACTCCCAGCCTCCTCAGCTGGCACTCCCAGCCCCCTCAGCTGGCACTCCCAGCCCCCCTCAGCGCACTCCCATCCTCCACAGCTGGCACTCCGAGACCCCCAGCTGGCAACTCCCCGGCCTCCTCAGCTGGCACTCCCCCAACCCCCTCCGGGCACTCCCCAGCCCCCTCACTGGCACTCCCACCCCCCAGCGGGCACCCCCAGCCCCCCTACGGCACCCCGAGCCCCTCACTGGCACTCCCAGACCCCTCAGCTGGCACTCCGAGCCCCCTCAGCTGGCAAAGCCCCCCCCCCTCAGCTGGCACCCAACCCCCCCACGGGCACTCCGAGCCCCCCTCAGCTGGCACTCCCAGCCCCCTCAGCTGGCACTCCGAACCCCCATTTTGCACTCCCAGCCCCCTACGGCCCCTCCCAGGCCCCCTCACGGCACCCCGGAGCCCCCTCAGCGGCCCTTCCAACCCCCTAAAGCTGGCATTTCCCAGCCCCCTCAGCTGGCACCTCCAGCCCCCTCAGCAGGGCACTCCAACCCCCCTCATCTGGCACCCCCGGTTTTTTTCGCTGGAAACTAATCCCAGCCCCCTCAGCTGGCACTCCCAACCCCCTCAGCTGGCACTCCGAGACCCCTCAGCTGGAGCCCCCCCCAAGGGGCATGAGCCCCCCAAAATTGGGAGCCCCCGAGGGGACTCCCACCCCCCTCCTCAGGCCCCCTGGCACTCCCCCCATCCCCCCCCCTCAGCGGGCACCCCAACCCCTCACTGGCCAAATTCCCCCAACCCCCTCACGGCACCCCCCCAGCCCCCGCCCCCCCCCCTGGCACCCCGGCCCTCACCAGACCCCCCTCAGCTGGCACTCCCACCCCCCTCACGGAAACTCCCAAAGACCCCCACCGGGCACCCCGGGGCCCCCTCAGCTGGCACTCCCCCCCCCCTCCGCTGGCACTCCGAGACCCCTCAGCTGGCCCTCCGCCCCCCCCTCAGCTGGCACTCCGAACCCCCCCCACTGGCCCCCCCGTTGGGTGCCCCCAGCCCCTCGCGGGCCTCCCCAGCCCCCTCAGCTGGCACTCTTCCCTCCGAGACCCCCACCTGTCATTTCCCACCCCCTAAAGCCCCCCCAGAAAACCCCACGGAACCCAGCCCCCTCAGGCCCCCCGCCCCCACTCCCCAAAACCCCTCAGCTGGCACTCCCCCAGCCCCCTCAGCGGGCCCCACCCCAGCCCCCTAGCGGGGAAAACCCCCGAGACCCCTCAGCTGAAACTCCCACCTCCCTCACACATTTCCCAGCCCCCTCACCCGGGCATTTGCCCCCAGCCCCCCCCCCCTCAGGCGGCACTACCCCACCCCCTCATTTGGCACCCCCAAACCTCCCTCAGCGGCACTTCCGAGCCCCCCCACGGGCATTTCCCAGCCCCCTCACTGGCACTCCACCCCCCTCAGCGGGCACTGCCTTTAGGGCCCCCTTCCCCCTCACTGGCACTTACCCCCAAGGGGACTCCCAGCCCCCCCCACACCTCCACCCCCGACCCCTGGGCTGGAACCCCCTCACTGGCCCCCAACTCCCACCCGGACCCCTCAGCTGGCACTCCCCAGCCCCCCAGCTGGCACTCCCAGCCCCCCACTGGCCCCCCAGCCCCCTCAGCTGGCACTCCCAGCCCCCTCAGCTGGCACTCCCAGCCCCCTCAGCGGGGCACCCCACCCCCCCTCACTGGCATTTGGTCCAAAAACTCCAAAAAGTCCCCTCAGCTGGCACCCCCACCCCCCCCACTTTAAGCACCCCCCACCCCCTCAGCTGCCACCCCGGGACCCCCTCAGCTGGCACCTCCCAAGCCCCCTCAGCGGGGCATTTCCGGAAGACCCCTCAGTTTGGCACTCCCCAGCCCCCTCAGCTGGCACTTCCGACCTCCTCAGCGGGCCCCCTTTCCCGAGACCCCTCAGCGGGCATTTCCCAGCCCCCCTCAGCTGGCCCCAAACCCGAGCCCCTCCCAGCGGGCACTCCTAGGCCCCCAACCCCCTCACTGGCACTCCCCAGCCCCCCCCGCTGGCATTTCCCCAGCCCCCGCACCCGGGGCCACTCCCACCCCCCTCACGCACCCTCAACCCCCCCCAAGCTGGCACTCCGACCCCCCCTCACGGGCACTCCCCCCCCGACCTCCTCATTTGGCACTTCGGGGAACCCCTCACCTGGCACGCCCGACCCCCTCAGCGGCACGCCCGGGACGGGCCCACAGTGGGGTTAAAGTTTTTGGGGGCCGGGTGGAACCTTCACCTTGCATTAAAAGGGGTTTATGTGTTTTTTCTCCGAGTATTTCTGGACTGCCCCGGCTCTGGGCATATTTTTAAAGGGGAAATTTTAGCACCCGGGAGAGCTGGCCCACCCAGGGGTCCCCCTTTTAAAAGCGACTGTTTGGCCCCCCTACAACACAAAATGAGGAAAGAAACGGGAGAGGGAAAAGGCCCATAAAATCATTTTCATTTCCCAAATCAAATTTAACCCCCCTCCCCGAAAATTTTTTAAACTTTTACAAATATATATTTTGTTTGGTGTGAGGTCGGGTAGAGAGTGCTTTTTTGTTTTGTGGGGCCCAGGAGTAGCATGGTGATGTGTGTGGGGTCAGGAGTAGCATTTGGGCTGAGTGTGGGGTGGGGTTTCAGGAGTAGCAGTGCGGAGTGTGGTGAGGCGGGGTTATAGGGTGAGTGTTGTGGGGGTCAGGAGTAGCAGGGGTTTGGGGTGTTTGAGGCCCGGAGAAATTATTTGGCGAGTTTTGTTGTAAGGTCAGGAGTACCAAGTGTTGAGTGTTTTTTGGAGTCAGTTTAAGGGAGGGGGAGTTTTGGGGTGGGTAAAGGAAAAAAACAGGGGGTGATTGTGTGGGGGAGGCCGGAGTAGCAGGGGTGAGTGTGTTTTAGGCCCAGATTAAGAGTGGTGAGGGTGTTTTGACAGAGTGGGTAGTGGGGTTGTTTGTGGGCCCAGGAGTAGTAGGGGTAAATTGTGTGTGAGGTCAGGAGAAATTTAAGGGGTGATTTTTTTTCGTGGGGCCCGGAGTACCCGGGGTTTGGGTTTTGGGGTGAGGTCAGGAGTAGTAGTAGTGAGTGTGGGGTTAGGTCAGTATGGGCCAGGGGGTGAGTGTTTGTAAAGGGTCAAAAAGGGCATTTGGTGAGTGTTTTTTGAGGTCGGGATTAAAGCAGTGCAAAGGGTGAGTGGTGAGGTCGGGAGAAACAGGGGGTGAGTGGTGTGAGGTCAGGAGTAGCAGTGGTGAGTGTGTGTGAGGTCAGGAGTAGCAGTGGTGAGTGTGTGTGTGTGTGTGTGTGTGGTCAGGAGTAGCAGTGTGTGTGTGTGTGTGTGTGTGTGTGTGTGTGTGTGTGTGTGTGAGGTCAGGAGTAGCAGTGGTGTGTGTGTGTGTGTGTGTGTGTGTGTGTGTGTGTGTGTGAGGTCAGGAGTAGCAGTGGTGAGTGTGTGTGAGGTCAGGAGTAGCAGTGGTGTGTGTGTGTGAGGTCAGGAGTAGGAGTGCTGAGTGTGTGTGAGGTCAGGAGTAGCAGTGCTGTGTATATCTTTGTGTATCTGTGTGTGTATATCTGTGTGTATCTGTGTGTGTATATCTGTGTATCTGTGTGTGTATCTCTGTGTATCTGTGTGTGTATATCTGTGTGTATATCTGTGTATCTGTGTGTGTATATCTGTGTATCTGTGTGTGTATCTGTGTGTGTATATCTGTGTGTATATCTGTGTATCTGTGTGTGTATATCTGTGTATCTGTGTGTGTATCTGTGCCTGTGTGTGTATATCTGTGTATCTGTGTGTGTATATCTCTGTGTGTATCTGTGCCTGTGTGTGTGTATATCTGTGTGTGTGTGTATATGTGTGTGTCTGCTTGTGTATTTGTGTCTGTGTGTGCATCTGCGTGTGTTTGTCTGTGCGTCTGTGTATGTGTGGGTCTGTCTGTGTCTATGTGTGTCTGTGCGTCTGTGTATGTGTAGGTCTGTCTGTGTCTATGTGTGTCTGTGCGTCTGGGTGTGCATCTGTGTGCTCAGCTTTCTTTTACTGCTGAAAGAATGAAGGCTGAGCTCTGCTTGTTTTCTATTGGGCAACAGAGACGTCACCTCAGTATTCAGGATAAATTGCCGTGCTGGCACCTTGCGATAAATAAGTGAGTTTTGGGTTGCAGTTTGGGCACTCCGCCTCGAAAAGGTTCTCCATCACTGACCTAGGGTATAGTGATAATACAAATTGTGTATAGTTGCTCTATTTTAGCACCGAGCTTTGTCTACTTTAGAATTTGGACAAGTCTTGTGTGACTGAGCGCTGCTGATTATGACTCTTTTTAACAATTTGTACCTTATTTAAAGGGGTTGTCTCACTACATTGATTTATCTCACCTCAGTCCTGTTTTCTTGGTTACACTTTGAATTCAGGGGCGTGTTTACTGGCTTCTACTAGACTGCAGTAGAATCCAGGTCTGTAGCTATAGCAACCAGCGCTGGCAGCCTATCAGGAGAGATTGAACAGGTCTGTAGCTATAGCAACCAGTGCTGGCAGCCTATCAGGAGAGATTGAACAGGTCTGTAGCTATAGCAACCAGCGCTGGCAGCCTATCAGGAGAGATTGAACAGGTCTGTAGCTATAGCAACCAGCGCTGGCAGCCTATCAGGAGAGATTGAACAGGTCTGTAGCTATAGCAACCAGTGCTGGCAGCCTATCAGGAGAGATAGAATAGGTCTGTAGCTATAGTGACCAGTGCTGGCAGCCTATCAGGAGAGATCACACAGGTCTGTAGCTATAGTGACCAGTGCTGGCAGCCTATCAGGAGAGATCACACAGGTCTGTAGCTATAGCAACCAGTGCTGGCAGCCTATCGGGAGAGATAGAACAGGTCTGTAGCTATAGTGACCAGTGCTGGCATCCTATCAGGAATGATCACACAGGTCTGTAGCTATAGTGACCAGTGCTGGCAGCCTATCAGGAGAGATCACACAGGTCTGTAGCTATAGTGACCAGTGCTGGCAGCCTATCGAAAGATCACACAGCTCTGAGTATGTCACCAATCTGGCAGCCATCAGAGAGATCACACAGTCTGTAGCTATAGTGACCAGTGCTGACAGCCTATCAGGAGAGATGGAACAGTCTGTAATAGGACCAGGCTGGCAGCCTTCAGAGAATCCACAGTCTGTAGCTATAGCGACCAGTGCTGGCAGCCTATCAGGAGAGATCACACAAGTCTGTAGCTATCGCAACCAGCGCTGACAGCCTATCAGGTCTGTAGCTATAGTGACCTGAGGAGCTGATGCAGCCCATACAAGAGGGGATATCTAGGAATAGTTAGGACACTGTTAATGGACACATATTGCAAAGTGACTTGTTTTTGCAAGATCTTTAACATAAAAAGCAGCAGCGACCCCTGTAGTGAGACGACCCCTTTAATAATTTGTAGCAATCTGGTTCATTAATATGTGTGTTTTTGGATAGTTTTGTTCTAATTTGTACAATATTTAACTATTCGTATGGGGAAGGCAGAACACTCTTAAGACGTCTCACAGCAGGAACACCCCTTCTTCTTTTGTTATTGGGAGCACTAGTAAGCTATAAGCTCTAGATTGTAACGCAATAAGCAGTTACGGACCAGGCGGAGGCATTTGATGGGGGGCAATATAGTAAGTTTATAGTTGCAAGTTTATTTCTCAAGCCAAGAAGAGGGACAGGGAGATTTAGGTTACAGTTATGGAATGTCCCTGCAAAAGAGGACACTTGGGAGTAAGGGGACGTGGCTGCGTTTTACACCCTCCCTCCTCCGGTAATCGTGAGGGCACAGTGGCAGTGCCATGAGATTTAATTGGTGTAATAGTAAGGCATGGTATGCTTACTACTTAAAGATGTGCCTCCATCTCAAACTATGGTGGAGCAGGGAGTCATTGCCCCCCTACCCTGCCAATTGGTCTTGTAGGCCACAGGCTGGTGGAGCAGGGAGTCATTGGTGCCCTACCCTGCTAATAAGTCTTATAGGCTGCAGGGTGCTGGGGCAGGGAGCCATTGGTGCCTGACCCTGCCAATAAGTCTTGTAGGATGCAGACTGGTGAAGCAGGGAGTCATCGTGACCCTGCCCTGTCAATAAGTCTTGTAGCTGCAGGGTGATGGAGTAGGGAGCCATTGGTGCCTGACTCTGCTAATAAGTCTTGTAGGCTGGTGGAGTAGGGACCCATAAGTACGTTTCCCCACCAATAATTGTAGGATGAAGGCTGATGGAGCAGGAAGTCATTGGTGCTCTGCTTGTCAATTAGTCTTGTAGGCTGCAGGCTGGGGAAAGCCAGGGAGTCATTGTTGCCCTACCTTGTCAATAAGTCTTGTAGGCTGCAGGTTGGTGGAGCAGGAAGCCATTCGGTGGCCCTTGACCTGCAAGTGGTCTTCTTGCATGGCTGAGGGTGATGGAGCAGGGAGTCATCGATTGCCTCTGTTTCGTACAATTTAAGCTATGTAGGGCTGAGATTGGTGGAGCAGGAAGCCATTGGTGCTGACAATGCACAATAACGTGCCTTGTAGGCTGCTAGGTCGTGGTCGGTGCAAGACCAGATGCCATCAGTGCCTGCCGCTTGCTGCAATTATCTTGGTATGATTGACAGGCTGGTGAGAGTTCCAGAGAGTTCAGGGACGAAAAATCGCGGGTCTGCACTGGGCTACCCGAATTTGTATTGTAGGCTCCAGGATGTACGTGGTTTGTCCAAACATAGGGCGTTTGTGATAGATATGGGTAGTTGCTGCTTGAGCGGGTGGTTAGAGGCATGGCCTCATGTGGTGTCATATTTAGGGGTGACTAAAGGCATGGACATGTAAGATGGGATCAGCCTTTAGGGCCCTCTGTACTTATTTTATTACTAAGGTGCGGGATGCACTTGGGTTCCTCAAGAATATAATGTGAGATGAACCAAAAGAAATTGGCGGGGGGGGGGGGGAGGACATCCGAAGACGGGGACGCCTATCGGACATCAAGCTTGGGAGCCAATATCGAGTGCACGGTAAATGGTGTCGTGTTCTCCTCCTGGTAGATAACACGATATTGGCGGAGGTGTCCGATAACCTGACACCCCATTACAGATTCACGGCGACCCAGGCCTCCAGCCCGAGAGGAGGGGATCATCTTCCTGGAGGTGAAGTCATCGAGCGGAAGGACGCTAGGACGGTGCAATAGGGCTTTACATTTAAGACAATTTTTAATCCTTTAGAGTCAGTAATAAAACTTATATTTAGTCGTCCAAGATTGTTACAATGTTTACAACAAAATAAACTGTTCAATGGGTTTCTCTGGTCCGGACAATCTATCAGTGAAGTTATGTGACAATAAGCTGATCACGAATCCAGAGTCAGACTGAGGTGTCTAAGGCCTAGAAGTGGAGTTGATTCTTGAGGGGCACAGTGGAGGTTGATCTCTTGTGGCGTCCCCACCAGTGGACGGTGATTCTTGGGGTCCACCAGTGCCGGTGATTCTTGGGGCCACAATGTGGAGTTGATTCTTGGGGCCACCAGTGGTGTGTGCATTCTTGAGGGCAACCAGTGCGTAAGGATGTTTTCGTTTGGGGCACCTCTGGGAGTTGATTATTGGGGGCCTCCTAGTGGAGTTGTCTTCTCTGAGTTAGGCCCCATCAGTGGATGATGATTCGTTGTGGGGCCACACAGGAACCCACCCTCTTCGGTAGCGATCGACGCAGTCACACGAGGGTGGGGGGTGTTCACATTTTCAAAGGCTCCGCTCTAATGATTTCGATACACTGATAAGGTCGGATACCACACACTACGCTAGAGGACCGCTCCCCTTCCTTCGCAGTTATGTGAACATGGTCCGGGTCGTCAGATTGGTGAGCGGTGTCTTACTTTCTTTTAGTCTAAACGCTCGTCATAGAATGTTCTATTGGACAACCATCCTCACATGGGAGACCCCCCCCTGTTTAAACTACATGTATCAACCTCTTAAAGTGTGCCCGTTTGGGTCAGAATGAGGGGTTGTTATCTCAGCGACTTATGCCTATTCCTGTTTAGGACACGCACAGGATACCCCCTTCTATGGTGCTGAGCCCGGGGGTCAAGAGGTGAGGGTGCTCAGCACTGATGTTCCGAATCAGGAGTCCGTAACCCATATAATAAAAACATAGGACCCGTCCTCTCTAGGATTTGCCCCGAGTGGGGTACAGATGTGAGGTGCTTCTCAAGCACTCTTATGTTCCTATTAGGACACACAGGACCCCCCGCGTAAACTTACTACCTCTAGTGCAGATCGTCGGTGTACTATTAGTTTGTGATGGGAGCTTTCAGTCAACTATGTTCCTATAGGACTACACAGGACCCCCCTCTGCCGACTACGCATTGATCAGAGTTTCCCCGTGGGTTGCAAAATTGGAGAGTCAGCGAAGTAATAAGGGGCCACTTAAGCACTTATGTTGCATATAGCACGCACACTAGGGCGCCCCCTCTCCTGGGCTATGGGGGTCTGATGGTGAGGGCTACAGATAGCTCAAACTATGTTCCATATTAAGTGGACTCACACAGAGACCACCCGCTGCTTCCAGCAGGGGCGCGTTCTTTGCTATATGTTCCCAAAAGACATCGGGGCCCCAGGCGACTTTGGTTTTTGGCTCAGTTAAGGGTGGGGGTTTTCACACGGCATTTTTCGTGCCTCAATTGTGAACTGCGGGATGTATTTTTACAGAGATAAAACACTTCTGTCTGTCGCATCTAATTTTCGGGAGCGCTTTAGCCAAGACAATATTCACATAGTATCCCGTCCATCTACGTAGCAGAGTGTCAGCTGGCACGGCAATGAAAGTTCAGCGATGGACAAATTTACTTTTTTAGAAAAACGCACTCCCCTCATAGGACAGTGTAATTACCTCTATTCTAATTGGGTGTAAACGGGTCTCGGTGACGGCTCTTAGTATGTGTACTGTCTCTACTTGTTAGCTCGGGTGGCTGTTCTCTGTAGACCCCGAATTAGAAACCCCTCTTGTTTGCGCGTACCGAAATCTCCTCGGGCTCCAGGGCCGGCGGGACGTGGGTCTGGTAGCACCCGATCTGGCCCTGCCAGACTTAACATGTGCGTGCCGCTGGACGCACACATGAGCAGGAAGGGCTTTGCGAGCAGAGAGCGAGCGATCACTTGCCCGCAGGACTAGTGTCTGACCCGCCACCGGGTCCTCACAGCGACTGAGGGACCCGCGCGAAGACGCCACTGCTCAGTGGCAGCGGCACGATGTATATGACCCGCTCAATCACCGCCGCTGCCTGCCCGTGGGGCACCAGTCGTCATTAGGCTCAAACCGTGCGCGCCGAGGAGCTGCTGGAGGATATGGCGGCGACTGAAGAGGGGACGGAGCTCAGCTTGCGGAGGGGGAAGTTTAAGGGTGAGTTTGTCAATGTTGTTGGTATGTTTTTGTATAGCGTTTACCTGAATGTGTGCGCCCCTGAATTATACTGATGTGATTGCCCCTCCTAGATACTAGTAGCCCGTGCAGCGGCCGGCCCGCTATTCCGTCCACCTCCGCCTTCGCTTCCGTATCGTTAGTGGTCCTTATGCCTCAACGCCTGCCTCCAGGTTTCGTGCTCATGTATACGGTCTCTATAGGGCCTTAAGAGGCATTTAGGACCTTGGCGGACGGCAGCGCGCCTGCTGGGGAGGGGAGATGAACGCTGTAGTTGTGGGTGCACGCACATTCAAGTTTGATGCCTTCAAGCGGGGTTGCAGAGTTGAGAGCTACGCGCACTAGTTACTAGGAATAGGCCGAAAGGAGCATGCGGCTCGTCGTTGCCGCTGAACGGAGGTGGCGCAGGGGCTGGTGGTTGTGCGGCGTCATCCACGCTGCCGGCGGCCGAGGGCCTTGGTGACGGTCAGGGAGGGGACAAGTCATTTTGGTTGCCCGCTTGGCTGTGTACAGCATGGGCGCCCCCCTACCGCCCACCTAGCTCCTACTCAAAAAAATATACCCCCCCACCCCCACACACGCGACTAAAGAAATTCCTTCTTCACGCGGCCTGCGCCTATGGTACATGATTCACTGAATTTTACTCGCAACATTAATATACATATAGACCGCCGGTCCTATCTCCTTCGCTGTAGTCGGCCTGCACAATGAAATCAAGCCCTGCACCAGAAATTTGCATTTCAAAAATCGCTCCCCTCCGGGTATGTACAGTGTAATACCCCTAGAATAACAGTCATAAAATAATCTCACGATACATGGAGGCAAATTCTACGGACAAATGATTTGTTAATAAAAAAACTCCTACACAAAACGCAAGACCGCCAAAAAATCATTACTACTTAACGGCTCTCAATAATTCATGCGCCAGTACTGACCGAAGCGCCACCCCCAATGTGACAATATCAACTGTACACAGGCTCTGAGATTACATATACACAGCCACTACAGAGTGACCAGATAGTGGTAGAATACTAATTGTATGTAGGCTTGCAGAACATATAAGTGATTACACTGCTGTTACATTTGAGTTACGTCACGGAGACGTATTTTATTATGATTGTCCAGCGTGTTCACTTTTCACTTTTCTTCTCCAATCCGGGGTCACACACCTTCATGAATTTGTTCGTGCCAGATCGTTCCCTAGGGATTTGGACACAAAGTTGCTTAGATTCCTCAAATTTCCAAGTAACTCCCTTAATTAAAAGTAGGTTACTAAGATTAATTAGTTGCCCCTTAGTAGCAGCTAGGTATATAGATATTGTTCCCTCTTTAGGCAGGTAGGTATATTTAAGATTAAAGGGGCACTCAGGACAGGTATTATAGCTAGGGGTTCAGCAGGCGTGCCGTTGTGGGCTAATGTTGTTATTTTGGTATTGCTACCCTGTTTTGATGGGGCTAGAAGGCAGGGCGTTATGGGGGTCTTGGCAGGCATATGGGGGCTCAGCAGGCGTACTGTGGGACACAGGCAGGCCGTACGGGGGCCACAGGCAGGGCGTTACGGGGGCCACAGGCAGGCGTACGGGGGCGCACTCAGGCGGTATCGAAGGGAGGCCCCTACAGGCCAGGCATAGCAGGGGCCACAGGCAGGACGTACGGGGCCACAGGGCAGTCATACAGGGGCACAGGCAGGAATACGGGGGCCAACAGGGCTGCATAGTAGGGGGCCAGACAGGCAGGCGTTAATAGGGGCCACAGGCAGGGCAGATTTATACATCGGGGCCTCACAGGCGGCGTACAGGGGCCTACAGGCAGGGCAATGATGCTGGAGTGGGCCATCACGGCAGGTGTAGCGGGGGCCCACAGGCAGGCGCCGGTGACGGGGGCCTCAGGCAGGCATATAGGGGACCAGGCAGCCGTAGAGGGGGCCTCAGGCAGGGCTTATGAGTGCACCAAGGCCAGGCATATATGTAAATAAGTGTGAAAGGGGCACGCATAGGCAGGGGCATTTTAATTAGGGGGCGACTCATGGGTACAAGGCAATTATAGGGGGCGCAGGGCAGCATTAATAGGGGGCAGCAGAGTCATTAGAGGGGCCCATTTTATAGGGGTCACAGGCAGCGCGTTATGGGTTCTGGCCACAGGCAGGGCATTATAGGGGGGCCCACAGGACAAGGATATTATAAGGGCCACGAGGCAGGCATGTGTGTGTGTGTGTATAGGGTGGTGGCCGCAGGAATGGATATAGTGGCCCGCTTACTGCGCAGGCAGGCCATTATAGGGTTACCGGGTCCGCAGCAGGCAATTTCAGATTATGGGGGTAATCCACACCGCAGGCGGGAATAAGGGGGACACAGGCGGGCGTGTATGGGTGGCCCACAGGCAGAATTATAGGGGCCACAGGGCAGGCACTTAAAAAACTAATACAACATTCACGTAGTCTTTACCAATTCCCGGGCTCGACGGCGCTCTCCTGCTTCTGCTTCCTCTTCAGCAATCCGCGCGCTCTGCGCAGCTCCTCGGGCGCTAATCATTTTTGCATGGACCTGTGACGCGCTGTGGTGCGCCCAATTAGGTGTAGAGAGATTGGGGGCAGCGGGTTGACGCTAAGAACATCACCATCATCGCCGGTGACTCTGCCGAGATGAGGCGCACGGCCAGTGAGACGCGGCGGGGTCCTCAGAGCTATTGTGGACGACAGGACTCTGGCTCCCGCCTGGGGTACGGCCCTGCAGCCTCTCATCCTAGGAGTATCCAGCGATCCTCACGGGGAGCAGGGGCTCCGACACTGGCTGGAGCATGTGGAGCGCAGCGCTCTTCTGCTCGCGCAGAAGTGGTCACAGAGGACCTAGAAACGGCGCTGTAAAGCCACTCCGGCTCAGCGGGCCTGGAAGCCCGGGCGAGGGTCTGTGGGAAGGCCCTGACGGCGCCCATTAGGGATAGGTCATTGTGAGGTAGGCGGCCCTTAGGCGGTCTCGCAGCCGACTTGGCCTACTCCGTAAGTCCGCCGACAGCCTTGTGTGACGTCTATAACCGTGAGAAAAGACCTCCGGGGTAAGGAATCCTGCGAGAACCCCGCAGCACGCAAGCGACACTCAGGACGGCAACTGTGTGGGAGCGAGGTACTAGGTAAGTGCTGTTTCACTTGTCTTACTTTTTAATTTGCTCTATTCATGTCTCGGAGGGGCCTATTTGTTTATTGTAATAGTGTGCGGGGGGGGCTCTTTCTACTGTTATATGTGCAGGGAGGGGCTATTATTCTACTGGTTATTTGTGCAGTGGAGGGGGGCTGTTATCTTATCTATTGTGGTTATATGTGCAGGGAGGAGCGGGGCCTATTATCCTATTTGTTTATTGTTGCTGGGAGGGGGGCTTTATTTATCTATTTATTGCAGGGAAGGGGGGCTATTATCTATTGTCTTTTGTGCGGAAGGGGGCCTCTATTATCTATTGTTATATGTGCAGGGGGGGCTATTATCTGTATTGTTATATGTGCAGAGAGGGGGCTATATATCTACTGTTATATGTGCACAGGGAGGGGCTATTATTATTGTTTATATGTGCGGGAGGGGGGATATTATTTTTTTTATGTGCAGGGGAGGGGGGCTTATTATCGCTACTGTTTATATGTGCGGGGAGGGGGGCCTATCTATCTACTGTATATGTGCAGGGGAGGAGGAGCTATTATCTTATGTTTATATGTGCAGGTGAGGGGGGGCTATTGTATCTATTGTTTATGTGCAGGGAGGGGGGCTATGTATCTATTGTTATATGCGAGGGAGGGGGGTCTATTATCTACTTGTGTATACGTGCTACGGGAGGAGCTTAATCCTGCCCTAACATTATGTGTGTGGGGCATATAAGCTATCCTATATACCTGCTGTGGGGACCTGATGACCTGCCTAATTACCTTGCTGGCGGGGGACCTAAACCTGCCTATATATCACCTATGGGGGCGATCGCCATAACCCTTTTTTTTCGCTAATATAGACTGCTAGGGGACCCATAACCTGCCCATATACCTGTCTGGGGATAATAACCTTGCCTATATAACCTACAGGGGGATCCATTAACCTGGCCCGTAGTATACCTGCTAGGGGACCCATAACCTGCCCATAATACTTTGCTAGGGGACCGCCTAGACTGCCCGAATATACCCTGCTGGGGGTCAATAACATGACCATTTTACCTGCTGGGGGACATACAAACTACAGAGCTCTACCTACTGGGAGATATATAAAGTATATTAAACCACCTACTAGAGGACGTTAATATAACTTAATGGGGGACCCTTTTAAACCCTTCACTGGGGGAACATAATTTTACTGCGTTGTGAAGTCGAAAAAATCGTTAAGCCGGTTGTAAGGTCCTCAAGACAAGTCAGTTGATAAGATGGTTAGCAATCGACTCCGCGGAATGTCCAGGTAGTTGTTAAGCCAGTTGTTTAGGGCCTCAAGTCGATGTTAAGGTCTTAGCAATTCGATTTCGGGGATACTTATATATGCCCTTGTGGCCATATATATTTTCTGCCTGTGATGCCCCTATATAATGTGCTCAGTGCCCCTATATACTGCCGCAGTGCCCTTATTTCGCCTGTGTGCCCTATATTATGGTTGTGTGCCCCTAGATACATGCCTGTG
The DNA here is from genome assembly GCA_025379985.1 of Phyllomedusa bahiana. Classification (NCBI taxonomy): domain Eukaryota; kingdom Metazoa; phylum Chordata; class Amphibia; order Anura; family Hylidae; genus Phyllomedusa; species Phyllomedusa bahiana. Next base: position 15,912 of record JAODAL010019470.1, on the reverse strand, counting down.
TGCCCCTATATACTGCCCGGGGTGCCCCCATATACTGCCTGTGTGCCCCAATATACTGCCTGTGTGGCCCCATATACTGCCGGTGTGCCCCCATATACTGCCTCAGTGCCCCTATTACACCTACCTGTGAGGCCCCTATATGCTGCCTCAGTGCTCCAATACATACCTGCTTGAGCCCTATATTACTGCCTGTGTGCACCCACTATATACCTTGCCTGAGTACCCCTATCTGTATATACCTGCCTGTGTCCCCTATTACCTGCCTGAGTGCCCCTATAACTATGTACCTGCTTGAGAGTGCCATCTTATATCTATTGTACCTGGCCTGAGGGAGTTCCTAATTATCTATATATACTGCCAAAGATGTAACCCTTATCCTATATAACTGCTGAGATGTGACCCTTATATCTATATACCTGCCTAGGTGACGCCCTATATATTATTATACCTGTCTGACAGTGACCCTATAAACTATATCCCTGCCTGACATATGGCCCGTATATCTACTATACCCTGCCTACAGGTGACCCTACTATATTTTTATATACTTGCTAATTGTGGGGACTTATACACTACCTTCACTTGAGGGAATTCTATAACCTACAAGTAAGGAGTTGATGAGAAATGTTGAGAGATCTAAGAACTGATTTGTGGTGTCCAAATCACTCAGGGAAAGTATTGGCCCAAGGCCTGGTGTGCTCAATTCAGCATGAAGCGTGTGAAACACCGGGATGGATGAAGGAAAAAGGGAAAGTGGAACGTACGTCTGATCAGAAAAAAGACGTCTCCCGGTGAGTTCTCAACTAAATATGTATACTCTGCTGTTGGTAATGACTTTCATGCTTCATGATTTGTCTGCAGAGTAGTTACCTACTTAACACCTAAGTAGTCTCACCACTATACTAGGCTCAATGTGACGTCAGGTGGTTTATGTCCTTCAAGAGACATAGTGTTACTCAGTCGTTGATAGTCACTTTGGGAGGTTATGCGGTTTGTCGGTCAGGGGGTTTTCTGCCAGGATTTATTTGTCATTTGTAGTAATAGGTTTGGGTCTTGTTCTTGGTTAGGACTGTTTCTTTAGTAACAATGTCATTTCTATGGTAGATTTGTCTTCTCATGTATGTCTTGGGTTGTATGTGTTTGTGGACTGTTTTTAGGGGTAGTACCAGGGGGCGTTGTATATAAATGTTCGCACGAAAACATCGAGTGGCCGCAGGGTCCACGCCTTTGTCGTTGCCTTGATGTTCAGTTTCAGTGGTCAGGTGTTAAACCTCGGCATTCTCTTGCGTTGCCTCAATTGGAACTGCGGATGATGTTTATATCAGAAGAAAAAAATATATCCCTTCTGTTCATGTACACTGAAATTTCTTGCAATAGTTCCAACATAAGATTTCACGTCCCATCTCTCCTCAGCAGTCACATGCACAAATGTAAAATCCGCGTTGACAAACTTTACTTTTTCAAAACCGCTCTCCCCTCCTCATATTGACAGTGTATTGCCCCCTAAACTGATCACCAGAAAAAATACAGTCCGGGATCATGGAGCAAATCTACCAGAGCACGTGTTGTTACTAAAAACCCCTCCTACTAAAAAACAAGACCCAAAACTATTACTACAAAAGGAGGCCAAAAATATTTCCTGCCAGACCCTGACCAGAACGCGACACCCCACATGCTGGACTATAGCAGCTGTACACAGGGCTCTGACATTACATATATTACCGCCATACAGTGGGGACCAGAGAGTGGTATGATTACTAGTTGTTGTAGACGCTCTGAAGGACATTATAATGTGATTACACATGCAGTTACATTTAGTGACTCACAGGAGACGTCTTTACTGATCTAGCTTCGTTCACTTTCCCTTTTCTTTCCCCCATCCGGTTCAACACCTTCATGCTTGATTGCATGCGTCACCGGCCAATTACTCCGTCCCATGAGGATATTGGACACAATATATTCACAGCATTCACTCAATTTTTACTGCAACTTTCGTATCGATATAGGTATATATAGGTCATCAGATTTAGTAGGTGGTTAGGTAGCAACCTCAGTTAGGCAAGTATATTAATCTATTAGGGTCTACTTAGGCAAGGGGTTCTTGAGATATGAGGGCCAATGTCTGGAAGGTTGATTTCGTGTATAGGGTCTAGCTGTATGACGAGGTATTTATAATTTTGTGGTATAAGTGGATGGGTGTGTGAGGTGTGAGGCTAGATATGGAAGGGTTGATTGTGTGTGGGGTCGCATTGGTGGAACATTGGGTGTGTGGTGTGTGATAGATTTTCTTGAGTGTTACTCTTATATATTAACTGTTGAATGGAGTCATCTGTTTCATAGAATTAGTCTGTTAAATCTATATGATTATAGGGAAATCTCGGCAGGGGTACATAGATTATTAGGGGCACCTCTCAAGAAGGGAATAGAAATAGGGCGCAACTAGGGCAGGTATATTGGGGGGCAAAGGCAGGTATATAAGTAGGTTGTACACAGGCAGTGTATATAGGGGGCTTCAAGCAGGGTATATAGGAGTCACTGAGCGGGCAGCATATAGGGCGTCAGGCAGGTGTGTATAGGGGGCCACTGAGGCAAGTATATAGGGGCACTCAGGCAGTATTTGGGGGCACCACAGGCAGTATAGGGGGCACCCAGGCAGATATCTATGGGGGCACACAGGCAGTATATGGGGGGCACACGGGCTGTATATAGGGGCACACAGGCGGTATATAGGGGCACTAAAGGAAGTAATATATTACAGGGCTTTTGAGGGCAGTTTATAATTAGGGGCAGCTGAGGCAGTATTGATAGGGGCACACAGGCATATATTAGGGGCACCCCACAGGCAGTATATAGGGGCACATATGTAGGCAAGTAGTATTATAGGGGCCACCACAGGCTGTATATAGGGGCACCACATTCAGGTAAACGCTATAAGAAAATAACATTAATACTCCACCTTAAACCTCCCCCGGCGGATGAGGCGCTCCGTCTCTCTTCAAGTCACGCGTACCCTGCCGCAGCTCCTCGGGCAGCCCGGCCTATGACGACTGTTGCTCGCACCAAGGCAGGCAGTCGGCGTGATGAGGTCATTACATCGCGCCGCTGCCAGGCTATGATGGCAGTGCGGGGCACGAGCGGGTCCTCAGCGCGTGGAGGACCTCGGGGCCGGTCCGAAAATGTCTTGCGGGGCAGGGATGCGGCGCGATCCTAACTGCTCCGCAGAAGCACACGTAATCACTCCCTCAGGGCCTCCGCTGTATGTGCTCTTCCACGCGGCACGCACATGTTGATGCAGGGCCAGTCGATGCATCCAGACCCACGGGCAGCGGGCCTGGAGCCCGGAGATTCGGGGCCACAAGGGGTTTTATTCGGGGCACGAGCCCGAATGAAAACTAATAAGAACGCCCATGATACTCCAGTGCCCGGGGGTCTGATGTTGAGGCTCTCAGCACTATGTTCCTATACGGACACTAGGGATAACCCCCCCACACCCTTCCAGTGCCCGGTGGCGTTCAGGATGTGAGGGGCTCAACTCTATGTTTTCCTATAGGGACACACAGGACCCCCCTCTCCAGTGCCCGGGGGTCAGATGTGAGGGCAACTTCAGCACTATGTTCCTATAGGACACACAGGACCCCCCTCTCCAGTGCCCGGGGTCAGATGTGAGGGCTCAGCACTATGTTCCTATAGGACACACAGGCCCCCCCTCTCTGGTGCCCGGGGGTCAGATGTGAGGGCTCAGCTCTATGTTCCTATAGGACACACAGGACCCCCCTCTCCAGTGCCCGGGGGTCAGATGTGAGGGCTCAGCACTATGTTCCTATAGGACACACAGGACCCCCCTCTCCAGTGGTCAAGGGGGGGGGGTCAGATGTGAGGGCTCAGCACTATGTTCCATATAGGACACACGGGACCACCCATCTCACAGTGTCACGCGGGGTCAGATGTGAGGGCTCAGCTCTATGTTCCTATAGGGCACACAGGACCCCCCTCTCCAGGGCCCGGGAGTCAGATGTGAGGGTCAGCACTAGGTTCCTATGGGACACACAGGACCCTCCCCTCCAGTGCGACCTGGGGGTCCAGATCTGAGGATCTTCAGCACTGGTTCTATAGGTCACAACAGACCCCCCTCTCCAGTGTCCGGGGGTCAGATGTGAGGGCTCAGCACTATGTTCCTATAGGGCACACAGGACCCCCCTCTCCAGGGCCCGGGGGTCAGATGTGAGGGCTCAGCACTATGTTCCTATAGGACACACAGGACCCCCCTCTCCAGTGCCCGGGGGTCAGATGTGAGGGTTCGCACCTATGCTCTATAGGACACCACAGGACCCCCCTCTCCAGGGCCCGGGGGTCAGATGTGAGGGTTCAGCACTAGGTTCCTATAGGACACACAGGACCCCCTTCTCCAGGGCCCGGGAGTCAGATGTGAGGGTCAGCACTAGGTTCCTATAGGACACACAGGACCCCCCTCTCTGGTGCCCGGGGGTCAGATGTGAGGGCTCAGCACTATGTTCCTATAGGACCAGACAGGACCCCCCTCTACCAGTTGCCGGGGTCAGATGTGAGCGGTCTCAGCACAATGTTTCCGCATATAGGACACACAGGACCCCATCTCAGTTGAACGGGGGTCAGATGTGAGGGCTCAGCTCTAATTTCCTACTAGACAACAGGTCCCCATCTCAAGGGGCGGGAGTCAGAGGTGAGGGCCCTCTCCATGCACTATGTTCCTATAGGACACACAGGACCCCCCTCTCCAGTGCCCGGGGGTCAGATGTGAGGGCTCAGCACTATGTTCCTATAGGACACACAGGACCCCCCCCTCCCACCCTCCAGTGCCCGGGGGTCAGATGTGAGGCTCAGCACTATGTTCCTATAGGACACACAGGACCCCCCTCTCTGGTTGCCCACGGGTCAGTGTGAGGGTCAGGCAACTATGGATCATATTAGGACACTCAGGACCCCCCTCTCTGGTGCCCGGGGGTCAGATGTGAGGGCTCAGCACTATGTTCCTATAGGACACATAGGACCCCCCTCTCTGGTGCCCAGGGGTCAGATGTGAGGGCTCAGCACTATGTTCTATAGGACACACAGGGACCCCCCTATCCAGTGCCGGGGTAAGATCGTGAGGGTCAGCACTATGTTCCTATAGGACACACAGGATCCCCCTTCTACAGTGCCGGGGGTCAGATGTGAGGTCAAGCCTAGGTTCCTATGGACTCATAGGAACCCCCTCTCCAGTGCCCAGGGGTCAGATGTGAGGGTCAGCACTATGTTCCTATAGGACACACAGGACCCCCCTCTCCAGTGCCCGGGGGTCAGATGTGAGGGCTCAGCACTATGTTCCTATAGGACACACAGGACCCCCCTCTCTGGTGCCCGGGGGTCAGATGTGAGGGTCAGCACTAGGTTCCTATAGGACACACAGGACCCCCCTCTCCAGTGCCCGGGGGTCAGATGTGAGGGTCACCAGTAGGTTCCGGGTCGCCGCGCTGCACTCAGGTCACTGATTTCCTGGGAGCGGAAGGCACTGTCTCAATTTAGTGTTACTCTGGAGCCCGGCTCATTTTATAGCAGCTCTGCCCTCAGTGACTCCTCTCACCCATGTTCCACCCAGAGCAAGAAGGTCGAGATCAGCCTCCCGGCCACGGACTCCACGGTCACGGCCCAAATCATGGATACGGCTGGACATCCTACAGCGACTTATTAATAATCATGTCTATAGCGCCGTAATATACCGCAGCGCAGTACAGAGGTTGTCATCAGTCACATTGCTCCCTGCCCCCATCGGGCCCCACAGACTAAACTGCAGATTAACCTATCAGGGGGGAAACCGGAGGAATCCCAGTTACACGCAGGAAGAACAAGTAAATTCCTTGGATGTACTTGGGCCCAGGACCTTACTGTTGCAAGGATCACATTATTAACCACTGAGCCACTGTGCTGCACACTTCTGACCACTGAGCCACCGTGCCGCACTGTGCTAACCAATAAGCCACTGTACTGCACTGTGCTAACCACTGAGCCACCATGCTGCACTCTGCTAACCATTGAGCCCACGGGTGTGCGCTGCACTGTTGTCTAACCACTGAGTAACTGTGTATGTCGTGTGCTAACCAACTGGAGCCACCGTACTGCACTTGTAACCATTGGAGACACATGTACTGGCACCACTGCTGTTTCACTGAGCCACCCGTTGCGCACTCTGCTAACTTTTGAGCCACTGTGATGCACTCTGCTAACCAATCTGAGCAACCGTGCTGACTACTGCTAACCCACTGAGACATGTTGCTGCGATGTGCCTAACACTGGACACCATGGGCACTGTGCTAACCACTGAGTAACCATGCTGTTACTGTGCTATCTCTAGGCAAATCTGTGCCTGTACTGTGTCTAACCACGAGCCACCGTGATAACTTCTGCTATCATTGAGCCACTGTGCTGCGCCTAGGTGCTAACCACTGAGCCACCAGCTGTACTGTGCTAAACCAATGAGCCACCGTGTGCACTATGGCTAAACATTGAGCCACTGTGCTGCGCCTGTTGCTAACCACTGAGCCAACATGCTGTACTGTGCTAACCACTGAGCCACCGTGCTGCACTCTGCTAACCATTGAGCCACTGTACTGCACCATGCTGTTCACTGAGCCACCGTGCTGCACTCTGCTAACTTTTGAGCCACTGTGCTGCACTCTGCTAACCACTGAGCCACCGTGCTGCACTCTGCTAACCACTGAGCCACTGTGCTGCGCTGTGCTAACCATTTAAGCCCACCATGCTGCCTGTGCTAACCACTGAGCCACCGTGCTGCACTGTACTAACCAATGAGCCATTGTGCTGCACTGTGCTAACCACTGAGCCACCGTGCTGCACGTGCTAACCCCCTGAGTCACCATGCTGTACTGTGCTAACCACTAGGCAAAACTGTGCTGTACTGTGCTAACCACTGAGTCACCATGCTGTACTGTGCTAACCACTGAGCCACCATGCTGCAACTTGCTAACCACTGAGCTACTGTGCTGCACTGTACTAACCAATGAGCCACTGTGCTGCACTGTACTAACCAATGAGCCATTGTGCTGCACTGTGCTGACCAATTAGCCCCCCTATTGTTGAGTCCTGTTTTATGGAATCTGAAAAAGAAAACCAAAAGATACAAGAGCCAATGATAGGATGCAGTGTGTGAGCCGTCACTGACCAGTCATTACATCACAGTGCACATGTGTAGGGAACAGCTCTGATATCTGGTGACATTCGTATTAGTCGGTGACCGGTCCGTTCTTGAAGTTGATGTTGAAAGCAGCAAAAATGGGTAAATTTAAGGATCTGACAACTCTGACAAGGACCAATCAGTGATGTGCAGAAACCGGGTCAGAACATCTGCAGAACGGCAGCTCATGTTGTCCCTGGTAAGTAGTGGTTAGAATCTACCAAAAGTTTAGTTCTAATTTAGTTCATTAGAAATTGCTTCTAGGTGAACAGTGATGCCAGTAACTTTTCTTACCTGCAGTTGTATACAGGATATCTGACTGATGCAACAGCCATAAGAAATTGCTTCTTGGTACACTGTAGTGCCAGTAACTTCTTTTACCTGCAGCTGCATACAGGATATCTGACTGATGCAACAGCCATTAGAAATTGCCTCTAGGTGCACAGTAGTACCAATAACATTGCTAACCTGCAGCTGAATACAGGGTTTCTCACTGCTGCCAATGGGCCATGTGACCGAGTCTTCTAGGAATGCATAGAGAGACTTCCTGTCTGCAACAAAAGCACAAAATCTATCAGCCAATTTTAGCGCAGGTCATGTGACCTAACAGAGACTGTTGCATCAGTCATATATCCTGTATGCAGCTGCAGGTAAGCAAAGTTACTGGCATTACAGTGTACCTAGAAGTAATTTCTAATGACTGTTGCATCAAACAGATATTGTCACGGTGCCCGGCCTGTCATGTCCCCGTTTCCGCTGCCCCTGTGTCTTATGCACCTGTCCCGGCAGCGTCCTCTGCTGCTCTGAGTTACTTACCTGTCCTCGATCCTGCATGTATCCATCATCTCTGGCCTCCTCAGCGTTTACACGTGCCAGCCTTCTGTGATTTAAAGGGACAGTTTCCCAATTTCCTGCCCCATGACCTGTAACCTCTTGCTTCAAGGTCTGTTCATTGTTGTTTCTGCATAGAGCTTGACCCCTGCTGCTCTACGACTGCTGTATACCTGCATTAACCCCGAGTCTATTCCAGTAGCCTGCGCCACCTGTGCGTTAGTTACTGTTGCACCAGTCTGCAGTCCCTGCCTACGGCTGCACCTGCTGCGCCCTGCCACCTGTGCCAACACCACCTTGCCCTGCATTTTGGCTACCACTGAGAGCTATGCCATGTACGCTCACAGTGGCCTAGAGGATCCACATACCCGGCGCTTCACCCCTGAGGAACGTGAAGAACTGTCTGACTTCTGTCAGTAACCGCTACAGACAGGGGCGTAACTAGAGAAGCCAGGGCCCCATAGCAAACTTTTGGACGGGGTCCCACCCCCCTGACCACGACCATGTACCAAAACATGCTGTTAGATAATGTAGATAATACAAGGGGCAAATACCTCACCATACATATCACCATCATACTGCTACCAATCAAATCCACTATACCAAAACCAACATTACCAATAACACTACTACATAGGAACCTGATTATACCGCCAGAACACGACCACAAATTACCACCACATAGTGACTGAATAATAACCCTACACTATTACTGATCAGTACACAAAGACCAACACTGCCTAATAATAATAATATAGTGACCATAAAGTGGTATATACTAGTGTACACAGGCTTGCGGGACTGTATATAACCACCATACAGTGACCATATAGTGGTAGACACCAGTGTACACAGCTCTGCAGACTGTATATTACCACCATACAGTGACCATATAGTGGTAGACACCAGTGTACACAGGCTCTGCAGACTGTATATTAGCCCCATACAGTGACCATATAATGGTAGACACCAATGTACACAGGCTCTGCAGACTGTATATTACCTCCATACAGTGACCATATAGTGGTAGACACCAATGTACACAGGCTTTGCAGACTGTATATAACCTCCATACAGGGGACCATATAGTGGTAGACACCAGTGTACACAGGCTCTGCAGACTGTATATTACCTCCATACAGTGACCATATAGTGGTAGACAGCAGTGTACACAGGCTCTGCAGACTGTATATTACCTCCATACAGTGACCATATAGTGGTAGACAGCAGTGTACACAGGCTCTGCAGACTGTATATTACCTCCATACAGTGACCATATAGTGGTAGACAGCAGTGTACACAGGCTCTGCGGGACTGTTTTATTACTTCCATACAGTGACCATATAGTGGTAGACACCAATGTACACAGGCTCTGCAGACTGTATATTACCTCCATACAGTGCTTAGTGGTAGACAGCAGTGTACACAGGCTCTGCAGACTGTATATAACCACCATACAGTGACCATATAATGGTAGACACCAATGTACACAGGCTCTGCAGACTGTATATAACCACCATACAGTGACCATATAGTGGTAGACAGCAGTGTACACAGCCTGTGCAGACATATAAGTGATTACAGTGCAGTTACATCTTGTGACTCACAGGTGACGTTTCTCTGACCAGTCGTTGACTTTCTCTTTTGTTCTGCATCCGGTCCAGTCCGCCATCTTGATGACATCTCCCGACCACTTGTCCCTGCAGATTTAGACACAAATATCTTAGAATCCTGACTTTTCCAGCACCTGCCCCCTGGCTATATGGGGTCCATTTAGGCAGGCAGGGCTTAGATAGGATATATGGGGCCCCAAATAGGCAAGGTTTAGGTAGCCAATAGAGTGCCCATATAGGCAGGCAGGGTTTAGGTAGCTATAGGGAGCCATACAGGTAGACAGGGGTTAGGTGGGCTATAGGGGCCATATAGGTAGTGTATTGGTAGCTAAAGGGGTCCCATATAAGTAGACCGGCAGGCTTGTGGGGGTATACAGGCAGGCTTGTGGGGGTATACGGCAGGCATATAGGGGTGTAGAGGCAGGCATATGGGGGCTGTACAGGCAGGCATATGGGGGCTGTATAGGCAGGCATATGGGGGCTGTATAGGCAGGCAGGCATATAGGGGGCTGTATAGGCAGGCAGGCATATAGGGGGCTGTATAGGCAGGCAGGCAGGCATATAGGGGGCTGTATAGGCAGGCAGGCAGGCAGATAGGGGGCTGTATAGGCAGGCAGGCATATAGGGGGCTGTATAGGCAGGCAGGCATATGGGGCTATAGGCAGGCATATGGGGGCTATAGGCAGGCATATGGGGGCTATAGGCAGGCATATGGGGGCTATTGGCAGGCATTTGGGGGCTATAGGTAGGCATATGGGGGCTATAGGCAGGCATATGGGGGGCTATAGGCAGGCATATGGGGGAGTATAGGTAGGCATATGGGGGGCTATAGGCAGGCATATGGGGGGTATAGGCAGGCATATGGGGGGTATAGGTAGGCATATGGGGGGCTATAGGCAGGCATATGGGGGGCTATAGGCAGGCATATGGGGGGTTTTAGGCAGGCATATGGGGGGCTATAGGCAGCATATGGGGGCTATAGGAGGCATATGGGGGCTATAGGTAGGCATATGGGGGGCTATAGGCATGGATATGGGGGGCTATAGGCAGGCATATGGGGGCTATAGGCAGGCATATGGGATAGATAAAATAAGAAACAACTTACTCACCTCGGTCCACGCTCCCCCGATGCGCCGCTCTGCTGCTCTCCCTGCAGCCTCTGCGCTCAGCGCGGGCGGAGCGTTCATGTGACGTCACCGCGCGCACCCACGTGACCACAGAGGGCCGGCAGGGGGATGTAGCAGAGCAGAGCGATCGCCGCGCCGTCCTGCTACTACCGAGCAGCGCTGCCTCTGAACGCTCGGGCCGGGGGGCCCGGGCGTTCAGAGGGAGTATGCGCTGGGCCCCGCAGCTCCCCGCCCGCCGCAGTGAACTGTTAAGTTCACTGCCGGCGGGCCCAGGAGCGGCATTACCGGGGTAGCGGACGAAGTAGCAGCTGCCCCGGGACCCCCTAAGCGCAGGGGCCCCGTAGCAACTGCTACCCCTGCTACCCCGGTAGTTACGCCCCTGGCTACAGATATCCTGTATGCAGCTGCAGGAAAGGAAAATTACTGACACTACTGTGCATCTGAAAGTAATTTCTAATGACTATTGCATCAGTGACATATCCTGTTTGCAGCTGCAGGTAAGGAAAGTTACTGGCACTACAGTGTACCTAGAAGTAATTTCTAATGGCTGTTGCATCAGCCGGGTATCCTGTATGCAGCTGCAGGAAAGGAAAATTACTGACACTACTGTGCACCTAGAAGCAATTTCTAGTGGCTGTTGCATCAGTCAGATATCCTGTATACAGCTGCAGGTAAGCAAAGTTACTGGCACTACAGTGTACCTAGAAGCATGGCTGTTGCATCAGCCGGGTATCCTGTATGCAGCTGCAGGTAAGAGAAATTACTGGCACTACCGTGCACCTAGAAGCAATTTCTAATGACTGTTGCACCAATCAGATATCCTGCATGTAGCTGCAGGTAAAAGAAGTTACTGGCACTACTGTGCACCTAAGAGCATTGTTTTGATCAACTAAGGGAAAAAACTCTGAAGTGTTTCTATAAGCCTCATGGTGCACATAGATAGGTGATAAGTGTCCATTCTGGGACGATGCTGCAAATGGCAGACACTGGAGGGCACCTGAGGGCATCTTCAGAGGTCTTGTGGACAGTCGTATAGCTATCGGGGTCACAGTGGTCCCAGCTGCAATGTGCCCCCTACAGAGTGATCCTGTGGGCCCCTTACTGCCACACTTGGGCAACTGTACTATTTCCCCTTTCGTGTTTTCCCTGCTGTGTATTAAAGGTACGGAAACTACAACTAGCATTTTGGGTTACACCTAACTATGTGCATTTATTTGAACATATAAAGGAGCACAAAGGTTTAGTGGTTGAAACACAACAGCATGGTTGATCAGAGGTTAGTTTGGTGGGGCTCAGTGGTTAGTACAGTGCAGCATGATGGCTCAGTGGTTATGGTGAAGCACGGTGGCTCAGTGGTTAGCATGGTGCAGCAGGGAGGCTCAGTGGTTAGCAAGTTGCAGCATGGTGGCTCAGTGGTTATCATGGTGAAGCACGGTGACTCAGTGGTTAGCATGGTGGCTCAGTGGTTAGCATGGTTGCTCAGTGGTAAGCATGGTTCAGCATAGTGGTTATCATGGTGAGGCCCAGTGGCTTAGGGTTATCACAGTGCAGAATAGTGGTTAGCATGGTGTAGGATGGCGATTCAGTGGTTAGCATGGTGCAGCCAATGGTTCAGTGGTAAGTTGGGTGCAGCACAGTTATTACGGTGCAGCAAGGTGAGTCAGTAGTTAGCACGATGCAGCACAGTAGCTCAGTGGTTAGCAAGTTGCAGCATGGTGGCTCAGTGGTTAGCAAGTTGCAGCATGGTGGCTCAGTGATTAGCAAGTTGCAGAACAGTGGCTCAGTGATTAGCACAGTTCAGCATGATAGCTCAGTGGCTAGTACAGTGCAGCATGCTGGCTCAGTGGTTAGCATGGTGCAACATAATGGCTCATTGGTTATCTTAGTGCAGCACTGTAGCTCTAGTAGTTACCACAGCAGCTCGGTAGTTGTAATGATGCTGCACAGTGGCTCAGTGGTTACCATTGTTATCCTGCAGTGCCAGTGTCCTGAGTTCAAATCCCACCAAGGCCGCCACCAGCTATGGGTTTGGACGTTCTACCAGTGTTTGTGGAGGTTTCCTCCTGGTGGAACGTGACGGCGCCATATAAATGTATAAAATATAGAGAAATAAAACTATCAAGGGCTGGAACGTGTCCCCGGAGGAGGAAGAGGAAGGGATGCGCTGATATCCAATAGCCAGTAGATGGCAGCAGAGGCGCGGCTCCTGGCTCCCGTCTATTACGGCTTCACTCCGCCTGTTCAGCATATATCAGCGCTGTTCTATTTAATTATATCTCTTTTTATTTAAATGGGGGAAGGTTGATGGTTTCAGCGTCACTTATTCGCAATGGCGCTGGTTGTTCACTCACGATAGACTTTCATCCCATCCGCTGCCAACAGGTCACAAATGCAGCTTCAGGAATACAGCCGCCTGTGGCCCAAAATCCATTCTTACGCCCCTTTTACTCATGACAGCAATTAGGGACATGTGTGATGACAGCCTATCACACCTTGTATACCAAGCAGACCAGCGCACCTCACGGGACTTTCTTTATGAGGTATTCACTGCCAGCGCCGAAAGTAGGAAGTGGTCATAATAATGGGACTCTGATATTTAGCTCATGTCAAATTGACTGGAGAGGGTATCCATGGAAGCTTCAGGCTCCCACTTCCTGTACAGGCTGTGGGTGGTTCTACAGCTTCAGGCTCCCACTTCCTGTTCAGGCTGTAGGTGGATCTACAGCTTCAGGCTCCCACCCTCTTCAGGCTGTGGGTGCTTCTACAGCTTCAAGCTCCCACTTCTTGTTCAGTCTGTGGTTGGCTCTATGGCTCCAGGCTGCCACTTCCTGTTCAGTTTGTGAGTGGTTCTACAGCTTTAGGTTCCCACATCCTGTTCAGGCTGTGGGTGGTTCTACAGCATACATGCCAACTCTCCCGTTTTTGGCGGGGGGGTCCGGCTATTTGGGGTTCCCCCCCCCCTGCCCTCCCGGGAGAGCTGGCATTCCTCCCGCCGCCAGCAGGCGACAGGGGTTCTTTAAATGGCCGCGGCGACAGAGTAGCGCTAGTGCGCTACTCTAGCGCCGCCGGGCCGCTCCTACAGGCGGGTGAAGCGGCCACAGCGCCCGCTTCACCCGCCCGCAGTCTCACTGTATGTCCGCTCCCTCCTCCCCCTGTATGTACGGCGCCGTGCGCGCCGTACATACAGGTCAGCGGCCAGGGGAAGTGACGGGGCTGCACTCACTCCCTCGGTGGAAATACCCTGGGGCCCCTAAAGGGGCAATTTTTTCTTTTACTATAAGGGGCAATTTCCTGGGTACTAAGGGGCAATACCTGCACTAAGGGGGGAATACCTGGCTACTAAAGGGGGCAATACCTGGCTACTAAAGAGGGCATACCTGGTACTAAGGGGCAATACCTGGCTACTAAAAGGGGGAATACCTGGCTACTAAGGGGCAATACCTGGCTACTAAAGGGGGCCAATACCTGGCTAATAAAGGGGCAATACCTGGCTACTAAAGGGGGCAATACCTGGCTACTAAAAAGGGCAATACCTGGCTACTAAAGGGGCAACTAAACCTGGCTTCTAAAGGGGGAATACCTGGCTACTAAAGGGGGGGAATTCCTGGCTACTAAAGGGGGCAAAACCTGGCTAAAAAAGGGGCAATACCTGGCTACAAAGGGGGGAATACCTGGCTACTAAGGGGCAATACCTGCTACAAGGGGGCAATACCTGGCTGCAAAAGGGGCAATACCTGGCTACTAAGGGGCAATACCTGGCTACTAAATAGGGCAATACCTGGCTACTAAGGGGGCAACTACCTGGCTTCTAAGGGGGGAAACTACCTGGCTACTAAGGGGGCAATACCTGGCTACTAAAGGGGGCAACTACCTCCCTGGCTACTAAAGGGGGGCACTACCTGGCTACTAAGGGGGCAATACCTGGCTACTAAGGGGGCAATACCTGGCTACTAAAGGGGGCAACTACCTACCTGGCTACTAAAGGGGGCAATACCTGGCTACTAAAGGGGGCAATTCCTGGCTACTAAAGGAGGCAATACCTGGCTACTAAAGGGGGCAATACCTGGCTACTAAAGGGGCAATACTGGCTCTAAAAGGGGCAATACCTGGCTACTAAAGGGGCAATACCCGGCTGCTAAAAGGGCAATACCTGGCCCACTAAAGGGCAATACCTGGCTAACAAAAGGGCCCCTACCTGGCTAACAAAGGGGGCAAACTACTTGGCTACAAGGGCGGCATCTACCTGCCTGTAAGGGGCACTACCTGGTTATGGGGGGCTACTACCTGGCTATAAGGGCATGTACCTGGCTTTCTTCCAGTTAGGCGGAGTGGGTGTGGCTTTTTGAAGGGGCGGGGCACACCAGCAAGATGGGCGTGCCCATGTTAATTTTTTACCGCGGCATACTACGCGCGCCGCCCTCTTCAAGCTCCTACTTTTTCATTTTCAAAAGTTGGCACCTATGTTCTACAACTTCAAGTTCCCACTTCCTGTTCTGGCTGTGGGCAGCACTACAGCTTCAGGCTCCTACTTCCTGTTCAGGCTGTGGGATGTTCTAACAGGGTCCCCCTTAGGGGGCCCCCCACTTCCTGTTCAGGCTGTGGGGAAGTTGTCCATAGGGGGGGTAAAGCTTCTGCTTCCTTTTTAGATTGTGGGAAGTTCTATAACTTCAGGATCCCACTTCCTGGTGAAGATGTGAGCACTTCTTCACCAGTGACTGACATTTCAGCTCTACTATTCCTAGCTGAGCCTGTTAGATGGGAATTGGTGATGTAGGGGTCCTAACAGCAGAGCAGAAGGCTACAGAGCTCTAGAGAGTTAAAGTTTGTCAGTAAGATGCATAGCCAAGCTCCAGTGCTGCTAATACACAACAGGGAGTCATCTCACATGCAGGAGATAGGAACTGCTCTAGCTCTAAATGGAAGCAAACTTAGAACAGCAATGTATTTGGCAAGGATCTTTGTTTACCTTTACTACATGTATATAGCTATTTAATGAAATAGGAATACCCCTTTAAGACCAGAACCACAAACAGTGAGGCCTCCGACTTCTTACAGTTGACCTTGCTTTTGAAGTCCACTCAATCTGTTCGCAGGTCTGGTTGAGCGGCACCCTCACAATACACTGATCTGTGCA
>JAODAL010019469.1:0-71946 GCA_025379985.1 Phyllomedusa bahiana | reverse complement strand
TCTAACAAATCCCACTTGCAGCCAGTTGACATGGTTTAAAAAGTTGACTCAACTCTGTTCCTGTGTCCTTGTGTGTACCAAAATTGAGGATGGAGAAAAGAAAGAAGACCAAAGAATGTCTGAGGACTTGAGAATCCAAATTGTGAGGAAGCATGAGCAATCTCAAGGCTACAAGTCCATCTCCAAAGACCTGAATGTTCCTGTGTCTACCGTGAGCAGTGTCTTCAAGAAGTTTAAAGCCCATGGCACTGTGGCTAACCTCCCTATGGCACTGTGGCTAACCTCCCTAGATGTGGACGAAAAAAGAAAAATGGACGAGAGATTTCATCGCAAGATTGTGCGGATGGTGGATAAAGAACCTCGACTAACATCCAAACAAGTTCAAGCTGCCCTGCAGTCCAAGAGTACAACAGTGTCAACCTGTACTATCTGTTGCCGTTTGAATGAAAAGGGACTGAAATGTAGGATACCCGGGAAGACCCCACTTCTTACCCGAGACATAAAAAAGCCGGGCTGGAGTTTGCCCAAACTTACCTGAGAAAGCCTAAAGCGTTTGGAAAAATTTGATCTCTGGTCAGATGAGACAAAAGTAAGCTTTTTCGGTAAAGGCATCACATAGAGTTTACGGGGAAAAAAAAAGAGGCATTCAAATAAAAGAACAGGGCCCCTTTTACAGTCAAACATGGCGGAGGTTCCCTGAGGGTTTTGGGGTTGCTTTGCTGTCTCTGGAACTGGACTGCTTGACCGTGTGCATGGCATTATGAAGTCTGAAGATTACCAACAAATTTTGCAGCATAATATAGGGCCCAGAGTCAGAAAGCAGGGTCTCCCTCAGAGGTCATGGGTCTTCCAGCAGGACAATGACCCAAAACACAATTCAAAAAGCACTAGAAAATGGTTTGAGAGAAAGCACTGGAGACTTCTAAAGTGGCCGGCAATGAGTCCAGACCTGAATCCCAAAGAACACCTGTGGAGAGATCTCAAAATGGCAGTTTGGAGAAGGCATCCTTCAAATCTCAGGGCCTGGAGCAGTTTGCCTAAAAATCCAGCAGGCATTGTAAGAAACTCATTGATGGTTACCGGAAGCGGTTGTTCGCAGTTATTTTGGCTAAAGGTTGTGCTACCAAGTATTAGGCTGAGGGTGCCAATACTTTTGTCCGGCCCATTTTTGAAGTTTTGAGTGAAATGATCAATGATTTGATTTTTGTCTCATTCTGTTTTGTGTTTTTTCATTGCAAACAAAATAAATGAATATATTAATACCAAAGAATTTGTGATTGCAATCATTTTCAGGAAGAAACGGAGTATTTCTGACAGAATTTCAGGGGTGCCAATACTTTTGGCCACCACTGTAGGTGAAACCTTTCAGAAGTCGTCCCATTTTGGATTCAACACCGCTCATGGATCTCATCTAGGGGTGTATTGTGCATTTTGGGCACACAGGTGTTCCATAGTTTTTTTAGCATTGGGCCATGAAAAAGGGGAGGGGAACGCAGTTCCGCCGTTGATTTCTGGGTATCAATTTTGCACCGTTCGCCATGCAGTGTAAATGACAGGATAACGTTATTATGTGGCTCGGTACAATTGCAATGATATACATTTTATATCGTTTTTTTATGTTTTATTACTTTTACACAATAGAAATGCGCTTATAAAAAAAAATGCGTTTTTATATTGTCCTATTGTGACAGCCATAACTTTTTTATTTTTCTGTATTTGGAGCTGATTATGGGCTTGCTTCTTGCAAGATGAGTTGACATTTTTATAAGTACCATTATAGGGTTCATATGACACTCTGATCACTTTTTATTAAGGTTTCTGTGAGGCGTTTGGAACAAAATACAGCAATCCTGGTAGTGTTTTTTATTTTTTACAGCGCTCATCCTGCGTTATAAATGAATAAATGATTTACTCAGCAGGTCAATACAATTACAGCGATACCCAATTTGTATAATTTTTTTTTATGTTTTACTGCTTTTACAGAATAAAAACTCTTCTATTCAAAAAAGAAAACATGTTTTTACATCGCCACCATCTGAGAGCCATAACTTTTTTATTTTCCTGTATACGGAGCTGTGTAGGGGCTTGTTTTTTTGCGGGAAGAGTTTACGTTTTTATTAGTATCATTTTTGGGGGACCAAGCTTTTTGATCAGTGTTTTGGAAGACAGGGTGAAGAAAATACTGCAATCCTAGTAGGTTTACTCTCTGGGTCGATACGATTATGACGATACTCAGTTTACATGGTTTTTTCTTGTTGAAGCCCCTTAAAAAAAAAAAAAAGTTTTTATTGTGTAAAACAATATTTATGCATTAGGACTTTTTTTTGCAGGATGAACTGATGTTTTACTTGGTACCACTTTGCGTTTATATGCAATTCTTCAGATCACTTATACAACAGGAAGTCAGTACACAGCTTATTGCTGTGTACTGGTCTCCATGGCGACTGTCAATCACCTTGCCCGGCAATGCCTGCAATGCATTCTGGGCATGGTGATGTCACATACAGCCCAGGAAGTGTTTTAATTCCCAGGTTGTCTTAATGGAGACCACCGTGGCGAACGTCGCAGCTGGCGCCAAAGGCAGGCAGAAGAAGCTCCCTTCTTCTGTCTGCGACTTTGCTCCGGCGGGCTTAATAGATTGCTGCAGCTAAGGGGTTAATCACCCACAGCCGGAGCTCACTCGGTCGCGGGTGATGCGGCATGAGGCCAGCGGCCAAGGTTCTTCATCCTCCTCCTTTACCTATGGTTGCCCTGGCCACATTGGACATGGGGCGCACCTAGTACTCTGACAGTGCTAAGTGGAATCCTCTGTATGTTTCAGGCTGTTAGAATTTTTCTTGCCAGATCTTGAACCTTTTGTATAAAGGGCAGAAAACCTAAAAGTGAACCATAAATAGCACTCTTGTCTATAAGAGGATTTTCTCTGCCTAAAATCTGAAAAATATTCTTTGTGACTGGCATAATATACTTATATAATACTTATGTAAAGATATGTTATATTCCTTGACATTTTAGATTTAAAAAACGAATAAATAATAGGAAAAGTACAAAGTAAAATTTGGTTACTGAAAACAATGGCACAAAAACAATTGGAAAAAAATGAATTTCTTTGCACTTTTTCAAATAATTTTCAGAAAATACTATGAACATATCTGGGATCCCTGTAACTATAACAACCCAAAATTGTGACAAAGCTCACAGGAATAAAGAGTAAAAAATGTGGCTGCCATGGCAACCAAAAGCAACCTATGATTGTGTTGCAGGGTCCCGGTGGATAGACAAAGTCCCTCTGTCAATCACCTAGATATTGAAGCTTTAATAGATTGGACAAGTAAAGGCTTACACTATATAAGCACTAATATAACCTACAATCTGCCATAGAGTGACCACACAGTGGTCAGATACCATTTCAGGCGCCACCACATGACAGTAAATACAACACTGATGCAACAAAGAAGCAAAATAAACACTGACATCCAGTGACTCAGAAGTGACATCTTCTCTGACTAGGATTGTTCAATTTTCCTTTTCTTTTACATCTGGTCCAGACTGCCATGACAACTTCTGGCCATGACTCGTGCTTGCAGAATTTACCACACAAATATCTTAGATTTCTCACTTTTCCACCATCTTCCTACCTGAGCCCCACCTCTGTACAAATTATACAATTATACTGTACAATCCATAGCACCCTAAATGGTAATAATGCCTGCCTTGTGCCCCAAATAGTAAAAGTACCTCCAGACAACCATGGCACGCATGTTTGTGAACCAAGTTTTAGTCTTTTTTCTATTGTCATGATCAACAAGTTATCTAGCCTCTGCTCTGCCTGCAGCATGCCAGGCATGTTATGTCACTCTCGTTTTTACAATTAATAAATATTTAGCTGTTATTCTACTGCTGGATAACATTTTTTTCTTAGATTGTTTCTTGCCTCTCACCCGGGTGGCTATTCTCCATACAGTTTGCATTGTTTTTGCATCATTTGGAGTGCTGAGATGGCTGTTACTTTTTTGATAGCATGCCATTTGACCCTTGTGGCTGCTGTGCTGCATTTACTCAGTGTTTCTATACCATTCAACAAGGCAACATTAACCCTTTAAGGTCTAAGCCTGTTTTGGAATTAAGGACCAAGCCCTTTTTTTCAAATCTGACATGTGCCACTCTATCTGTGAATAACTTTTCAACACTTTTACCTATCCAGTGATTCCAGAATTGTTTTCTCATGACACATTGTGCTTTAATTTAGCAATTAATTTTGGTCGCTAAAACCTTGTTTAGGTGTGAAAAATATCGAAATTTTGTGAAAATTTGGAAAAATTTGGCCATTTTCAAAGTTTAAAATTTCTGTGTGCAGGACACATAGTCACACCAAACAAAATAGAAAATTTATGAACATCTCCCATATGTCTATTTTGTGTTGGCATGATTTTTTTAAACATCCTATTATTTTTTAAGACATTTGGGGCTTTAAAATTTTATAGAAATTTTAAAATTTTAAAAGAAAATTTGCAGACAGATTTTTTTTGGGAACCAGGCCACTTCTGATGTGGTTTTGAGGGGCTTGTAATGTTAGAAACCCCCCATAAATGACTCCATTTCAGAAACTACACCCCTTAACATAGTCAAACAACATTTAGGAAGTTTTATTAACCCTTTAGGAAATTTTGCAAAAATTAATGAAAAGTGAAATTTAAAAATTTTAACTTTTTTGCAGATTTCCAATTTTTGTTCATTATTCTTTGGAACCCCGTAGATTTTACCAAGAAATTGCAACTCAATAATGATTCTCCTTATTATGCATTTTTTAGAAATATCCCACTTAGGCCCATATGCGCTTTTTGACTCTTCCCCAAGGGCCCCAAATTGAAGGAGACCTTCTTGTTTTAGAATATTTTTTTAGGCTTTATTGGGTAGGGCTGGGGAGTTTTACAGATGTGGGGGCAGAAGTACAACCTGTTTTTTTAACTGATCAGACAGCTATAACAATATGAGTGAGGGAACAGGGACTTGGCAATGAGGGGTTAATTTTTTTTGGTGTTTTTTTACTGTATGAGCCAGTGATGATCACTGGCAAAAAATTGCTGGAAACTTGAAAGTGGCAAACTGTAGTATAAGACAGCTGCAACAAATAGATAACAGTGTCAGTGAATTGATTAGGAAGTTGAGGGGTTATAAAAGTATTTTAGGCTGTGACAGCCCAGATTACAGCACAGAGCACTAGGACCCAGCACAGAAATACCATCTCCTCACTCTCTCACACAGAGCAGAGCCCTGGGACGTGGATCAGCTGTAATGGGTGAGTCAGCAGACTGACTGACCTATCCCAGAGATCCTTGGCACTGGGGATCACGGGACTCCTGTGATTGATCACCTGCTGTGTAGATGAGCTAATTAGCTGTCAGAAACAGCAATTAGCATACAGCTTTCATCTTATCTCTGTACAGGGAGACAGAAAGCTTTTATGACGTTCCTGGAACGTCAGGGTGCATTAACAGGCAGTGAACCATGACGTTCAGGAACGTCAGGGTGCCTTAAAGGGTTAACATCTGCCTCTGAGCACTCTCTCAGCTGTAGCTCATGTCATCAGTCTGAGCTATAAAACCCAGCTAACACCACCAGTCTAGACCTGAGTGTTGGTGTTTCTAGGATTTTGTACAACCTGAGCCTGTCATTCCAGGGCCCAGTGTTTACCTCTAACTTCCCTGACTTTAGCTGGTCAGGCAACTACCATATGTGGTCCCAAGAATCTACCTTCTTCCAAGAGGAATTTTTGGAACTGTCTGATTTCCTTGTCAAGTATCCAAAGCCTTTCACTGTGAAACGACTGCATATCATCAGGCTTCGTTCACTGAACTTGATAGTTCTCTCAATTTCTTGATACATTAGCCCTATTTTCCCTTGATTCTTCCAGATAAATTTGCACCCATCAAAGCCCAGTCTATTGACTTTCATCTCATTACTTCAAATTACCTGTTTCCAATCTTCTACTGTCCACTTTTCATGTAAACTTCTTATAATGATATTGAAGTCGAGGCTTCTTCACCTTTTTTTGTGCCACCATTCCAGACTTGAAATGTGTGTCAAATTGTGCTTGCATGAACGTCTGTGATCTCACTATTACGAAGCATACTAACCACTTCTACTGCTGATAGACCTTGTGATGAGTCAACGGACTTCATTTTATATTCTTTCAGCTGTCATGGTACTCCTGTAATGCAGTTTGACAATTTTCTTGGCCAAGAGACCACTGCTGGATGATGCAGTTTCTTTCTTCTTGGGAACTCTTCTTCATGGCTGCTATTCGAACCACTTACCTTTAGCTTGGGAATCAACCCAATAACACACTGAGCTATTAAGGAATGTGAGAACAGGTTGTGATTTGTGGTAAACAAGAAAAAAAAAAAAAGATTGTTTCACCACCGGGCAAAACAGTAACAATGCCGTTTCATAACTAAGCATATGCTAA
The DNA here is from genome assembly GCA_025379985.1 of Phyllomedusa bahiana. NCBI lineage: Eukaryota > Metazoa > Chordata > Amphibia > Anura > Hylidae > Phyllomedusa > Phyllomedusa bahiana. The sequence goes on along the minus strand of JAODAL010019469.1, from coordinate 65,477 downwards.
ATAGTTGCAAGTCAAATTTATGTGTAAAATAGCCAAGATGATTGTCTGTAAAATGATGGTAGTCACACGTTCAAAGCGTTAGTTGATGGCGAGATATTGAACCTGAAAGTTAAAAGTTCAAAACATTGTTACACTTTTGCTTGGCACTGTATATAGGCCACATTCAGTATGTAAGTATATAGGGTCCTAGTAGGTAGCGAGTAGTTCATTGCTTGGATCCACTCTCAACATGGGACCTATAGCAGTTACCTGGCCTTACTTTGTGAAATGTACATCACTGCCAGAGGGTATGATACTTGAGACAGAAATTTTAAAAAGTTTTAAAATCAGAATCCCACTGCTGGCATAACACGCAAATTTTGACCAGTGTTCCTTTAAATAGGTTGTCCAGTTATCCCCCCCCCAAATTCTGTGCTCCCACACTTTTAACAATGTATTCTTTAAATTACTTTTTGTCACTTACACACTAGAATGGGGGGGACCCCCGTCAATCTCAACCGGGATTCCTAGGTCCCCCAGAGGAATTATTTTTGGACCCACGTGCCCCCGTCCCCCCCACTTAAAGGGGCCCCACTCTCTCTTTGACTTATACAGTTTTTGGATGATATCATTACTGAACCGTAATTAAGATGGAGCGCTGGGGTTCAACTCCCGCACAAACAAACGTCTATGATCCTTTTAGCAAAAATTTTTTATTTATTAAGTAACAACAATAACAACTAAAACCTTTAACGTAGGTTATTTTGTTTTTTCCGTAATAGAGCATTGGGGCCGACATCCTGAAAGTCCATCGAAAGGTTGTTTTTCATGCCTCCCCGATAGCGTCTCCACTCTTTTCTTGGAGCAGCAAGTAACGGGCGGGATCACCGCGCACGGGCGCAAACCTTCGAGAAAACCCCCCCCCCCACTTTTCTAAAGCCGTACTAGGGCCCTTGTATCCTGTTTTTATCACATGTGTAAGAACCCCATTCATTAAGAATACAAAATTTTTAAAAAAACAATTACAAAACATTTTAAAATAAGGTTTTGTTCTTTCCCTCCCGGGGCTAATGTTATTCATTGGAATCCATCTAGCTACTCTGCAATAGATGTCTCTCTAATGTTAACCCCCCTCAGTGTTTTGTACTAATTCAAAAATACACCAAACGAAGTTTTTTTTACAATTTAAGTTAAAATAAAAAATGTCTTGCTACATATCTCTCCAAATTTAGTGCTTTTTATCCACTGTTCTCTGTGATGTTTTTTAGCAATCTAATCTTGACCGATGTTCTTTTAATAAATTTTTAAATACTCCGTGGGGGTTTCCCCCCACGTACCCCTTTCCCAAGGGACACTTCAAAAAATATATTACCCCCTTTGGGGTTCCATGTACCCTATCTCTGAAGGATTTTTTTAAAAATTTGGGGATGTAAAACAAATGGTTTTTTGATGAGGGAATTGCAATTTTGGCATTTTAGACACGGGAATTCCCTTTCGCTGTGGGTTTAAAAGGGCTTTTTTTTTTTGTTTTTTTTCTCTAAAGGGACGGGTATTATCTGATTTCCTGATTTTCCTGATTACCCGGTACATCTGCCTACCTTTTTATACACAAAAAAGGTTTGTTTGCAAACAATTTCCCCCTTTTAGTGTCACACTTAGGATATGCCACTTTTTTTCAATGACTTTCCCACAAGCTGCTATGTACATCAAAGGGACTAGTGAAAATACTCATCCTTTTTCTCTCTTTTTTATCTGCATTGACTAAGTACCCGATCTTTTTTCTATATCTTTAGCAATTTTTTCATTTTTCCTTTTGTATATCCTTGCTAAAAATTTATCTACCCTACTCTTACTCTGTTTTTTTATATAGTTTTTGGTCTGTAGAGCAAATTCTTCTAACCAGGTAAATTGCCCAATAGGAACCCGAAAAATCTGGGGGGCATGGAAATTGTTTATTAGCATATTGTTTCTTCTTTTGGGTTTGAAAAAGGTTGGTAACAACCCTGTTCCTTTTTTTTTAACCTCAAACGTCCGGGTAGTGGAATTTTCCTTATATGGCTAAAAAATTGTTTTTAGGTCATGCAATTTTTAACGATGTACAAAATTTTAAAATTTCCTTTTTTTCCCCTTTCCAACAAAAGACTCGTCCACATCCCGTACCAGGACAACTTTTTTATAACTTTCAAATGTGAAGTTTCCGTCGCTTCTCCAGTGAGCATAAAAAATTTTGCATAACTAGGGCACAGGGGGACCCCATCGAGGCCCCCTGTAGCGGAGGTAATATCCCCCCCAAATTTTAAAAGTTTTTAGTAAAACGATGTAAATAGGAACTTTAAAAAATTTAAATTTTGGGGATTGGATAACGGGGGTCCTCATTTATCCCCAAGCCGGGGAATTTGAAAAAAACTAACAAAATGAAAACTTCAAAAGATTCGGGATCTCTATCAAATTGGCTTTTTAAACACTTTCTTTAAAAATGCATGCTTTTATTGGATTTCCCCACCTTTAAAAAACTTTTTATAGAATAGATCTACATAACTTATAAAACTCGACAAAGCAAATGGGGACTTTCCTTCATCGGGACATAGTTCAGTCCTTTATTCATAACTGTCATCTGTAAGATTTTTTTCAGAGATATTCAGCACCAAACTTTCCCCTGTTGGAATTATTTTTTCTTCGTTTTTCCTGCTTTTTTTCCTCTTTGAAGATCCCGTCCAGAGCTGCCTCCAGAGTCCGTTTCGGTATTGTGATTTTTCCTTTCTAAAAAATCCGCAGTTTGTGACTCTTTGCGTGTGATAGATCTTAACTGCATGCGTTTATTCTTTTGTGCGTCTTCAGATTCTGTGCTGGTATCATCTGTATCCGTTTTCTTAGATCTATCTTTTCTAGAGTAGCGCATTTTTGATCTTTCCTCCGTCCAGGTGTATACTCGGTTATATAAATAATCCTTTGTGTCTCTTTCGAATTTTTTTATTTTATTTTGAAGTAATTGGATCTTGTAGTTATCTATCATATTATTTTGATCTTGCTTAGTTTGATTATACTGATCGATCAGAACCGACTTTTTATAATCTTCATCCATATTAGCGATCTCACATTTAACTTTTTCTATGTTGGATTGTAGAAATTGAATAGTTAAATACATCAAGTCCATGGAGTAATTGTTGCTTATAGCATACCATTTTTCACGATAAGACTGGTCATCCTGCATCAAAATAGGCTGTAAGGGGCTCCTCAAACCCCTCGGTATTCTTTCATTTTTCACATACTCAGTAAGAGTAGAAGCGTGAGAGACTAAGCTTGCTTCTTTCTTCCGCAGCTGTTCAAGCTTCCTCGGAAGATTAGTAGGAAACTCCTTAACTTGCACCCAGTTATATCCAGCCGCTTCGGCTTCTTTAAGGATATTAGCCTTCTGGCTATCTGTAAAGGTGAAGGTTTCTGCCCGCCTGTCTGTAAGACTTGCTACTTCGTCAAACGACATTCTTAATTCATCAAACTACCATAGGGTATAATAGCGTAACACTGCAGATAAACAGGTAGTTTCTATTCATTTATAGTCGTGCCACAATCCACTGGCATAGAGTTACCCAATTCCCTCGTAACTTCAGCACAAACAAACGTCTAGTGGATACATCTTAGCAACAATTCTTTCATTTATTAAGTATCACAACAATAACCAACTAAAACCGTTACAGTATGTTACTTGCGTTTGCGTAATAGAGCGTATGTGGCCGACAGTCCTGATAAGTCCATCAGTAAGGTATGATTTCATGCCTCCCTCGGCATAGCGTCTCCAGCGTCTCTTGCTTGGAGCTAGCAAGTAGACAGGCGGGCATCTACCGCGCACGCGCGCGACGTTTGAGGAGAATCCCTCCCCCTTTCTCAAGCACATACTACGGACCTTCGTATCCTGTTTTTATACACATGTGTAAGTAACCACCATTCATTTAAGAATACAAAATTTTTAAAAAAACAATTACAAGAACATTTTAAAACTAAGGTTTTCGTTCATTCCTGCCGGGGATAATGTGGCTCCTAGTTATGCTAACCTTTTCATGGCATCACTGGAGAAGCGACGGATCTTCACATTAGAGAGTTATAAACAAGTTGTTGCCTGGTACAGGTATGTGGACGACGTCTTCGTTGTGTGGAAAGGAACAAAAAACGAATTTGAAGATTTTGCACATACGTTGAATAATCTGCATGACCTAATACAATTTTCAGCCAGTATAAGCGAAGATGTCGTCCACTACCTGGACGTTGAGGTTAAAAAAACAGAACAGGGCTTAGTTACCAACCTTTTTTCAAAACCAACAGAAAGAAACAATATGCTACATAAACAGAGTTCACAGAAAGTAGTAGCAAAATATTTATTTCTTATACAATTTTTCAGGACACACGTAATAAAACTTCATATAATAGAAAAGTCAATAGTGGTATACTTAAGTGCAAGTCCAACTTCTTCTCGGACGAATACCGCTCATGAGAGTAGCAGAGGAGATGTTGACAAGGAGCGAGCAATACACTCGGATAGCGATGTTTCGAAGGCTCCGCCTTCTTTCTCAAGCATGTGTGCTGGAACTATACTTCTGTTTAAATACCACACAGATTAAAAACACAAGGTAGTTAAAAAAATAGGGCAAATTACCGAAGTGACAATTTCACAGAAAACTTTTTTAAATATATGCTTCATTAAGGCCCTTCGGGGCTAAACATTGTAACTATTGTCCAGAAGGGTTCACGTTGGAGGAGACGGGTTTTAACCCCTTTCTGTCTCTCTACACTCCACCGCTCCAACACACACCCCCGGAGATCGCTTACTCTGTGATTGGCTGTGTGGAAATGTTGGGCAAGAGATGTCTTTGCCAAATCTGGTATCAATATCTTTTTCTGTTTTTGTTTGAAGAGACGAAAGTGGACCTATGCTCATTTTAAACGACACGGACAGCTCTTTTAGTCTGGCCAACATACACAACCCGCAAGGGCATTTAATGAGATAAACACTTGGGCGGTACTACAAGTAAAGAAATTTTTAAACCTAATTTCTGTGCCATATAATGGATGAAATTTAAATTTCAGGGCCCTTAATAACAGAGGAACAATTGATACATCCCAGACAAGGGAACGTACCTACTTTATCTGTTATTTTTTTTTGTTGTTTTTAAATTTAACAATATCTGAAATACCAACTGTTCTCCTATTGTTTGGCCTTTTTTAAAGACGAAAGCTGGGGACTCCTCAAAGAGTGTACCATATGCGGGATCATTTTTTAAGACCCTCCAATATTTTGAGATGACTCTTTTGATCATATTGGAATGTTGATCGTAGGTGGAAATGAGAAGGCAGCTCGCTTTAGTGGCTTGTATCATAGTGGTATACATAAATTGAATCTCTGTTATCAAGAATTGCTTCTTTGCCTTCATGATTCAAATTTAAATTTGGACAAACATGTCCTTTGAGGAGATAGCAGAATTGACAAATGTACGAGCGGAGCTGTTTCAATTTACCGAAGCTGAAAAAGCCAACATATTGAAACAAGCAGAGAACGCTGGGCTGAAATGGGAGAAACCCACTAATGAGACAGCTGATTATCTAAAAAAATTGAAAGGTTTGAAAAGAAAAGAATTGAACCTATGGTTGCATGCATCGACTATCACGGAATATATCAAGGTAGACGCTTTCCCAAGAGGGATAGCAGCCCATTAAAACCCAAATATTGTACCAAAAGATAAAAAATACAAAGAGAAAAAAAAAATGGTTTGAATTTGGGGAAACCAAATTTACTTATGAACTTATGTTTTTTGGGCCCTTTCCAAAACACAAAAAAAAGTTGCTTGGGGAACTTAGAAAATAAAAATTAAGCCCTTGGAAGTAAATTAAAAACGTACCTTTGGGAAAAATTTATAATAAAAATACACAAAAATCAAAAGAAATTTAAATAAAAAAAAAGATAAAAAGGGGGTTAAAAAAAACAAATTTAAAAAAATTGAGAGAGATACGAAGAAGAAAAACCCGGGTTCCCAAATTTTTTTTTTTTTGGGGAATTTAAATTTGGGTTTTAGACAAACCCAGAGGAATTTAAGAAAAAACAGCAGGGGGAAAAAACCTCTTAAACGGTTCAGGGGTTTTCAATTTAAAATGAAAAACCAAATTTGAATTAAGATGGGGGGTTGGGGGAAAAAACAAAAACAAAAAAAATTTTTTAGACAAAACGGATTTAAAAAGAAGAACGTGGGCGTGGGGGGTTTGAGACCCAAAAGGGAACACCCAAAATTTTAACCAGGGAAAAGGGGAAAAGGCAAGGAAAAAAAGATATAAAAGTTTTTAGTCTGAAATTTATTTTAAAAGGAATTAAGAAACCCCCAAGATTCTTTTTTTAAAACCCGGCTAAAATTTTGTTCCTGTGCTTAGGAAAGATTTGTTTATTTGAAGTAGATTATTTAGATTTTTGTAAAATTTATATGGTTTTTAAAAAATTTTTTTCATAGAAAAATTTAATTTCAGGATTAAAAATTTTTTTTTAAAAAAATTACTTTTAATTAAATTTCCTTTGCCCAATTCTTTTTCCCTGCACTAGGGTTTTTTTTTAAAAAGCCCGCCCCTTAAATGAGGTTAGACAAAATTGGCAAAAGAAACAAAAAATTTTTTAAAAAATTTAAAAATTATTTGGGAATTTATAGGGCCCTACAAACAATTTAAAAAACGGGTCGCTGTGGTCTTTAAAAAGCTGATAAGGGGGGGGGCCACGGTCATTTTGGGATAAGGGGGTATTATGTACAAAAAATTTTTAGAAAGTTCGGGGCCATTTACGGAATATAAAAAATTAAGGAATGACCCATCAATAGAGTTTAAAAGAAAATAGATGAATTTTTAGAAGGGGCAGTTTAATGTTTGGAATATTTCAAAAAATGTCGGGAAAATTTAATGATAGGGATCCCCCCTCTTTTGCCCTGTTTTTTACCTTTCCCAAAATTTAACAAATTTTTAAACTAGCCCCCCTGGGGGGCCCAATAGTGTCGGGGTGTTTCTCTGCGGGAAACCTTGGCGATTTTTTATTGATAAATTTTTTTAAAACCCAATTTAGTAAAAAAAAACGCATTGTCTGATTGACCCCCAAACAATTTTTAAAAAGAGATTTGGGACATTAAATTACACAAAACGACGACCCTTATTGTGCACTTTGGAATATCCAACCCCTGTCCACTAAAACCCCCGAAATGATGAGGGAAGAGAGGTAGTGCGGAAGTTTAGGCCAGAATCCTCCTTAAAAAATTAAAATTTATCAATTTTCTCATGCCATTTATAGATATGGTGCTAAAAAGAATTTTTTTTCGATTGGGAAACAGGGTTTTTTTCCTGCAGCTACAGGGGATCGAGGGGGTCCCCTTTTTGGCCCCGGGGGTTTTGAAATTTTGTTTGTGTCTTTGCTGGAGAAAACATTTTTTTTCCCTTCCCCAATATAGTCCTCATATGTATTTTGGAGACGCTATGTGGACGAAGTCTTTTCATTTGGGTGGCACAGTTATCAGTTAAAAGTTTTTTTTTAAAATATATAATGGAAAAACACCCGGTTTTAAAAATTTTCCCCAAAGTTGAAAAACATAACACCCAGTATCCCTTGTTCGGGTTTAAATTAAAAGAAGGAAAAATTGGAGGAAGGTTTTTTTTAAAGGGAAAATTTTTGGACCGTAAAAATTTATTGCCCCGGGGTTTTCCTTTAAACCCTAAAACTTTTAAAGGGGGATTTTAAAAAGGAAAAACTGTTTACGGGCCCAGACGCATTTGCTCTAAAAAAAAATTTGTGGAAAAGTGAAAAAATAAGATCTTGAGAAATTTCGGGACAAGGGGGGTATGAAGAAAAAAAAATTTGGGGAAAGAATGCGAAGATGGGTTGTTTTTCCCTTAAAAAGAGAGGCCCTTTTTTAAAACCCAGCCCCAAAAAATAAACAGGAAAAAAATTATGTTCATTTCCCCCAAATTTTTAACATTCCAAAAATGATCAAAAAAAGGTCATTCAAAATTTGGGGGGGTTTTTAAAAAATGACCCCGCATATGGAAAACTTTTTTGGGGAAGCCCCCAGTTTCGTTTTTTAAAAAAGGGCCCAAAAATTAGGGAGAACCCAGTTGGTATTTTCGGGATATTTTTAAAATTTTAAAAACAACAAAAAAGAAAACAGAAAAAGTAGGTACTTTCCCCTTGGGTCTAGGATTATAAATTTTTCCCTCTGTTTTTAAGGGGCCCCCTTTGAAAATTTTTTTTTAAAATTTTTTTTAAAAATTATATGGCCAAAAATTTGGTTTAAAAAATTTTCTTTACTTGTGGTACCCCCCAAGTGGTATATTCAAAAATTGCGGGTTTGGTTTTGGGTTGTTTGGGGCCCGACAAAAAGAGTGCCCGTGTTCGTTTAAAATGAGCATGGCCCCTTTTGTCTTTTCCCAAACAAAAAACAGAAAAAGAAAAGGGATCCAGATTTGGCGGGGGCCCTTTTTTTGCCCCAAAATTTTTTCCACACAGCCAATCAAGGAAAAGCAAATCCCCGATGGGGGGGTGTGTTTGGAGGGGTGGAGGTAGAGAGCCCAAGAAGGGTTTTTAAAAACCCGTTCTCCAAGGTAAAAGCCTTTGGGGAAAATTCTAAGACAATTTTAGCCAAAAGGGCCCTTTAAAAGGGAAGGGATATTTTTAAAGTGTTTTCTGTAAAAATTGTCAGCTTCGGTAATTTTTTTATGTTTTTAACTCCCTTTTTTTTTTAAATTCTGTGGGGTTTTTTAAAAGAAGTTTAAATTTTTCCGGGCAGCATGCTTGGAAAAAGAAGGCGGACCCTTGGGAAAACGTCCCCTATCCGAGTGTGTTTTTGCCCCTTGCCCAAAATTCCTCTGCTACTTCAGGAGTGGTTTTCGCCCGGAGAAAAAGTTGGACTTTGCATTAAGTAACCACTATTGATTTTTCTTATAGAAGTTTTATTTAGGGGGTGTCTAAAAAAATTGGATAAGAAAAAAATTTTTTGAAACGTTTTGGGGAAAAAATAAAGCCCATACTTTCTTTTAATTTGATGCATTGAGTTGAAAAAGGCAGCTCGTTTTAGGGGCCCTTGTTTCATAGTGGTAAAACAAAAATTTGGGAATATTGTTACCCAAAAAATTTTAAAACAGAGTTACCATGCCCCCCGATTTTTCGGGGGGAAATTTATTGGGAAATTTAAACCCGGGGTTAAAAGAATTGTTTACAGAAAAATTTATTTGAAAAACAGATAAGAGGTATGGAAGATAAATTTGTGAAGGGATAAAACAAAAAAGGAAATGAAGAATTGCTAAAGTTATGAAAAAAAGATCTTTTGATACATTATTTCAATGGGCCCCAGTTTCAAAGAGAAAAAAAGGAAGATGTATGTTATAGTCCCTTTGATGTACATAGCAGCTTTGACCCGGAAAAGGGGTCTTTAAAAAAAATTTGGGGATTTTTCCAAAGTAGTGAAAAAATTTTGGGAAATTGTTTGCAAACAAAAAATTTTTGTGTATAAAAAGGGGTTTGGGAAAGTTTGAAATCCAGGTAATAGGTATAGGTAATCAGAAAATACCAGTACTTGGAGAAAAAAAAAAATAAAAACCCGGCCTTTTTAAATTTCCACAGCGAAAAGGGAAACTTTCCCCGGGTGTCAAAAACTGCCAAAATTGCAATTCCCAACCCAAAAGCCCATTTTTTTGTTTAACCCTACAAAGGGTTAAAAAAAATCTTCTTCAGAGATCCCGGGTACTGTGATCCCAAAGGGGGATTTTTTTATATTTATTAAAAGTGCCCATGGGGAAAAGGGAAAAGTGGGGAAAAACCTAAAGAGTTTTAAAATTCGTTTAAAATTTGAACATCGGTCAAGTTTAGATTAGCTTAAAAAACCAGCAGGAAAACAGTAGGGGTTTAAAGAAAAAAAAATTTTGGGAAAGGAGTAGGTAGAAAAATTTTTTTGAACAAAAAATTAAAATGAAACGAACTTTTTTGGTGTATTTTAGAATTAGTACAAAACCCGGGGGGTTAAAAATTAGAGAGACGTTTATTCCCGAGTGGGCGGGATGGATTCTCGAATAAATACTTTTCCCCCGGCGGGGAATAAACCAAAAAACCCTTATTTTTTAAAAGTTTTTTTTAATTTTTTTTAAAAAAAAATTTGTATTTTAAATAAAATTGGTGGTTCCCTTTACACATGGGGTATAAAAAACAGGATAGGGAAGGCCATAGTACGTGTTTGAGAAAGGGGGGGGGGCCCCCCAAAAACGTGGCGGGTGTGCGGTAGATGCCCCCCCTGTTACTTGCTAGCCCCAAAGCAAGAGACGTGGAGACGTTTATCCCGAGGGGGGCATGAAATCTTTTATTACTGTGGACTTATCCGGCTGTGGGGACTTAGCTTATTACCAACGAAGTAAAATGAAAAGGTTTTAGTTGGTTATTGTTGTGAACTTAAAAAATGAAAAAATTTTTGTTTTAAGTGTACCCAATTTAGGTTTGTTTGTGTTGAATTTAAACGGGGGAATTGGGAAACTTATGCCGTGGATTGTGGAGTTTAAAAATGAATAGAAACAAATGTTTATTTGACTTTTTTAATTCCCCCTCCTAATTGAAAGGGGCCCAGGGTGGAAAACCAAAAAGGGGTTAAAAAGATATATTTTCCCCGGGAAAATTATACTTTTTTTTTTATAAAAAAAAATATATAAAAAGGGAAAAGGGAAAATGATTTAAAAACCCCCAAATAAGGGTCTTACAATTATCAAATAAATCCCCCCCAAAAAACCAGTCCCCCAAGGAAAATTTTACTTTTTTTTAAAAGGGCCCAAATATGCAAATTGGACATAAAACCCCACAGGTGATGTATAGTCCCCCTAAGCTCTTACCCAATAGTGTTGAAAACACCCCCAAAATTATGATAATTTGCCAACCCATGGACGAATAATACTGCCATTATAAAAAAATTTTAAAAAAAGGTGAAAAAATCCTCCCGCCCTGCACATCTTCCAAAACCGGGGATTTTGGGGGAATCTTTACTATGTTTGGAATATTTTTGTTTTTCCCCTTAAAAGTTTGTCTTTAAGGGGTGGAAGTGTTAACTGGTTGCCTTCTTTTTTTTCCCTGTTTTTTTCCCCGGGTTCTATATAAATCCTAAAGGGCCTTTTTTTAAACTGCTTGGTTTTGGTGTTTTGCTCCTGTTTTCCCAGCCCTTGGGGGAAATTTGGCCCGGGCCTTTTTTTTTTTTTGTTAATTGAATTTAAAACCCTCCCGAAACCCTTTTCCGTGTGGGCTCCCCCCGCTTAACCTTCTGAAATTTCCCCCCTTCCACCCCCCTAAACCCCCATTCCCCCTTCGGGGACCCCCTCCCCCCAACCCAAACCCGCCCCCTCCCTGTTTTTGTTACTGGGCCGGTTTGGGGGTTTTCCGCGAACCCCCGTATGGGGGACATTTTGAATATTAAATTTCATATAATAGTGCCTGAAAAATTTAAACCCCCCCAATATGAATTTTAAAAGGGAATTGCCCATTTTACTGTCAAAAGGGTGCCATAAGTGGTGGCTCCGGGGGCCCAAGGCTCTGAGTTTAAATTTTTTGGGAAAGGTTCATTTTTCCCCTTTCTTGGGCCCCCGGCCCGCCCAAATGTTATTTAAACCCCACCACTCACCCTCCCAGTTTTGGGGAACAAAATATTTACAACCCTTCCTTTTCCAAACTTTTCCCTTTCCCCCAAACTTGTCAAGTTCCAAGGGTGGGAGAGGGGGTTAGTCCTTTAATAGAGGTGGGGGGAAAAACACAGGGTTTAAGTTGGAGTGCTACGTATAGTTACAGTTTTGAATCTTTTGGGTTTTTGGTCTAAAAATCCTTCCCAAAAGCCCCAGAATAGCACAAAAATAAAGCATGACCCAAAAGGTTGGATGAATTTTTTATTTACTGTCATATTTTAGTAGTGTTTCTGTTTTTTCTACAGTTTTCCCCTTTGGGATATAAAGGTTTTTTGGACTACATCAGACCAGCATTTCATCCATTTCTTTAATAAATTAGTCAATGAGGGCTGATGTCGGGGAAAGTTTATTTAAATAAAGTGTTTTTTTGTGTTGTGTGTTTTTACCAAATTTTTTTCCAGTGTTTTAAAAAGATAGTTTGGGGGAAAGGGGAAAAAAGGAAAAAAAGTAATGATAAATTTAAACCCTGGAAATTGTTTTTTTTTTTGCCCCGAGCTTGATTTTTGAAAGCCACCAGCCAAATTTGGGTCTTTTGGTGGCGGTTTTTGGAAAAAGGGCAGCCCCGGATTTTCCCGTCCCCAGGAAAGGGGTTATTTTTAAAATTAAGATGGGAAATGTTAAATTTTGGGGCCCCCATGTTAAATTTTGGGATTCCTTAACCCCCATTTAATATCCGTTGGGGAAAAACCTTTGACCCCAAAAAAGGTTTAGGTTATTATTGTTTTTGCTTGGAGTTTAATGGAAACCTGTTTGTTTAAAACCCTTTCACACCCCGACAATGAAAAAATTGTTGGCTTGTTTGTTGCGGGGGGGGGGAGGGGGGGGTTTTTTCCCAACACCAAATAGTCATTTAAAAATGCATGGGGGGCTAAAACCCTTCAAGGCAACCAGGGAATAAGCATCTTTATTTGAAACATATACATAATAAAGGTTTTATGATAAATTTTTGAAAAAGGTTTAAAAACAATTTCCATCATGTTTTGTTTCCTTTTCATCCACTTTTGTTAAAAAAAAATATATGATTTTTCTTTTTCCCTAAAAATTTTATGGATTTTATCTATTTTAAAATTTTCCGGGCCCTTTTTTAAAAATTTTAATTGAATCTTTTTGGGAAAGTACCCCTTAATGGGTAATTTAATTTAAAAGCAGACTTCTTTTTTAAAATTTTTTAAACCATAAAAAAATTCTCAATTTTTTTCCCCTTTTAAAAAAAAAAAGGGGGTAAAAGTGGCAGAGAAGAAGGGGGTGATGGGAAGGTCCTCTCTTCCCCAAAAAAAATTCGTCTTTTGACGTGTCCCCCTCCCCCCACTGTTTATCTCCCGCACCCCCATTCCCATGTGGTTTACTGAAATTGGGTAGAAAAAGAAATAATTGAAAAAAAAATTGTAGCCCGGCTGGAAACATCCAAAAGCAAATTTTTGGTTTTGAGTGCTCTACCCGTTTTGGGGATTTTTTTACCCGGTACGTTTTACCTATTCAGTATCACATTTTACAGTAACACATGTATGAAAACTGTCTAGGTCTAAAACTCTTTTGTTTCGAATTGAACCATTTAGAGCGCCCCTTTCCCCCCCCTTTTCATATATGTCTTTGGAAAAATTAAAAGGAGGCCCCTCCCCCCCCGATTTGGGTTTCTTTTTGGGAAAAAAGGGTTTTAGATTTAGCCAGTTTCAATACATGTGGTCCATAATTTGAGGACACTGTGTAAATCATAAATAAAAATGACCTTTGCTGCACATTTTGAATAAAACAGATGTAACACAGGACGTTTGCTCCACACCAGCATAATCACTCACTTAGGTTGAGCAAAGAAAGTAATAATGTGTATTAATTCATAATAGATTCCAAATCCATAGATGTATAATCTCCCCATCTGCCAAAATCTCCTATAATCTGCTGTGACACTAACAAGATCTAGGACATTTAAAAAAATGGTAAGAAAAGATATGTAAAGTATAGGAGTATTAACCCCGTTCCAGGCTGTTCTTGGACAATGTGGGTGGCTTTACATGCCGTAATCTGCAACCTATCAGTTTGTGCCAGTGTTATTGTCATGCAGTGTAGGGGAAACAAGATGGTTCGAAACAACAGAAATCCTGCAGTCTAGGTGAAGACTATAATAACTCTGATGAGCAATGGATAGCATAGCACTTTCCTGCTGCAGCATCCTTGTCATTAGAATTCACATCCACAAGCCGCTTTATTTCTTCCAGACATGACTGGCAAAGCAGGGTTATTTGAGGATAAAGCAAGACCAGCCTTTTGGCCCGGTGGGGGTGGGGGTTGGGGAGGAAGAGGCCCAATGATGGGAAAAATGCAATAAAAAGCATTCGAAAGAAAGGAAACGGAAAGATAGAGAGCAGAAAATCAACATTGAAACATTAAATAAGGATATTTAAAGATTAATACAGGTCAAATAAGGACAACCATTTTTTCAAGAGTGATTGTTCTATCAATGTGGCAGATTAGAGAGAGACTCCTTGGGGGAAGACGACTGAAGTACATAGCAGGTTACACGAGGACACATCATTCTTTTCTGGACTGATTATTCCTGGCATGCTGCTGAAGCACATTTAGTAAATTCTCCCATGTCTGGCATCTGCGCTTTATTGATTATTGTACTTGCAGAGAGCACTGCTACTCTATGCAGCATGCAGTATTTGACAATGCTGGAGTTAAAACGACATCTTGCAAAGCAGATTAAGCTTTTTTTAGAAAGTGTCGTCATGCTCAGTCTGCAGATCAGAACAATAAAGAAAGAGGCGGCAATCTTTTTTTGTGATACTGAAAATCTGCAATAGCAGCTGTAACATTGCAGACAGGAGACGGCAAAATTCTTATTATATCATATGGTTACACTAGTTTATTACATGTTATGCATGGCAAATAAAATCAGATGACTTGCAAAAAACATTAAAAGAATGGCTCTGTGACATGTTCTTTTATATGCTTAGTATGTACATTGGGAAAGCTCCCTCTGCACATGCCATCGGTCCCCATTCACTATGCATATATATGGCAAGAATGTCATTTCAGCACATGCAAGGATGGTATACATCAGCATACCTTTTATTTTACTATATAGGAAAATGTAGGGTACTATACAGTACTTTCCTATGCAGAGGAATACAGAAAAGAAACAAGGCATAGTACATGCTTTTTACATTGGGAGTCAATGCTGGACATATGTGACCATATGCCTATACATAGGCAGGCTCAGACTTACCCACAGGAGAAATAAGGGAAACCCCCAGAGGACCATGGGGCATGGTGGGCTCCTGAGCATGGAAGCCTGGGGCTGCTGTTCAGGGAGAAAGGCAGAGTGCAAGAGTCATGTATAGTAGTTATAGAATGGGCCCCAAGAATTAACTCTCCTGGTAGGCCCCAAGAATCAACTCCCTCAGTGGGCCCCTAGGATCAACTCCTTTGGTTTGCCATAAAAATCAACTCCCTTAGTGGGCCCCAAAAATCAATTCCTCTGGCAGGCCCCAAGAATCAGCTTCCCTAGTGTACCCCAATAATCAACTCACTTAGTGGGCCCCAATAATCAACTCCTCTGGTGGGCCCCAAGAATCAGCTTCACTAGTGGGTTCTCAGAATCGGCTTTACTGGTGGGCACTAAAAATCAGGTTCACTGGTGGTTCCCAGTAATCAGCTTCACTGGTAGACCTCAGGCATCTCATTCCAATACCATACAGTGGCATATGTCATAGGCTTCTATCGGAGGCATACATTGGGAAATACCTCTGATGAGAGCATAAAACTAAAGTGTGACCAGAGTTTTAGGCCGACATTTATGTACGGGGCTGCGCCAGAAGTATGGTGTATTTTCAGCCCGAAAAACTAGCGCAGTCCCATTTGCTAGATTTTTAACCAGGCACACTCCAATATTATGTGCATTACAAAGCACCCTCGGCACTTTGTAATGCGCCTGTGTTTGGGGGGGCGTGCTGGAGGCGCGTCGTACTACAACCGTACAAAGCTACACATTTATGTTGGGAGACAGTGACAGGCGGCGTTATTGAGGGAAGATACGTTTCCTCTAGAATGCTCTCATATGTGACTATAGGAAGCGCATGGACAGATGCGTGTCACCAAGTGGCCTGGACTTGGTGAAGGGAGAGCCGACAGTCTTGTGCGTCAGTAGCACTATGCTGCTGACATATGTAGTATAAGTGGTTCCAATCCGCTTGTGTCCGGGTTGGCTTTTCCTGGAGTGGTCAAAGAGCAGGGTGGGTGGCCAGTCCCACGCACCAGGTGAGGCTGGTCTCATGCCTCTAAAGCCTGGGTCTGCAGGCCTGTCATGGCGGCTGCTGGTGGAAAGCTAAAAGCCCATTGTGAGTAGCCCCTGTTACTGCATGTTCTGGTCTCTGTACAGAGGCACTTAGTGTGTCTCTGGTGTAGTCAGGGCCGTTATTATTAATTAGAGCTTAGCTGAGCAGGATTCTGTTTTGCACATTTTGCCTGACATTAAGGCTGTGTTATTTAGTTTGCCACTATAATAAACCCAGGCATCGCCTGGACCTGGACTTTTTACGCAGTGTCCCTGTCTCTGTCTGTCAAAGCCCTGGCTGCAACCTGAACGTTGAAGCTAATCCTCCACATATGGTGGCGAATGCGGGCAGACAGACATTTAAAGAGACATACACGTGTTTAATGGACCTTTGCTGCGATCGTTGCTAAGGACAGCAGGTGGTGAGAAAGTGTTTTGCTAAAACCTATGTCCTAGGTAAAAACTGCAGCTGTTCAGCAATCGAGACAGCCAGAATGGATTAACTTTTAAAACAGCTTATCCAGGCTAACAGTAGCCTTCAGCTGATGACAGTGAACCAGCAGAAGGTACATGAGGAGTCCATGAGGGCCCAGGTAGAAACCAATGCCCTACTTATAGAGGCTAACCGTCTCGCTTTACAGGAGCAGCAGCACATCAATAAGCAGCTCCAAGAGCAAGTCCTGGCAGTGGCGCAAAATGTTCAGAGAACGCCAAGCTCGCTTACCACCACCCGTGCTGCTGTACAGTCATCCCTGCAGAAAATGATGTGTACAGATGACGTTGAGGCCTACCTACGGGTTTTCAAAAGGGTGGCAGAGCAGGAGAAGCTACCGGTGGCTCAGTGGGCTGAAGTGCTGGCACCTTTCCTAACTGGGGAACCGCAAAAGGCATATTTTGATCTCAGTGAGCAAAACGCCAAGGATTATGTTAAGTTAAAAGGCGAGATCCTGGCATGCTTGCGGGTAAACACAAATGTGCAAGCCCGGCGGGTGCACAACTGGACTTTTTCTGACCACCTACCCGCGCGCTCCCAGATGTATGACCTGACCCACTTGGTGAAAAAAATGGCTACAACTGGAGGAGTCTACACTTGTGCAGAAAGTGGAAAGAGTCATCTTGGACAAGATCATCCATTCCTTGCCTCCTGGGATCCAGCGCTGGGTTGGACAAGGTGACCCCAAAGATACTGAGCAACTAATTAACCTGGTCGAACGGTACAAAGCCACTGAGGACTTGCTACAAGAAGCCTCCCCGGGACACTCCACTCCCTGGGACAGCATATTGTCCGGAACATCTGGTAAGACTGTCCCATAGATACGGGGGGTGAGAAGGGTCCAAACGGGGGGTGGCTCAGAGTGGGACTCTTTGGGAAGGAAAGGACCCAAATGGACAGTCCGGTCCAGGGCAGAGTCTCAAGGAGACCAGGGCCGCATACTGTGCTGGCGGTGTCACGGACCTGGGCACATTGCCAAGAACTGTCCCCTTACAGTTGAGCAGATGGAGTGCGACACAGCTAGGTGGATGTCGTTGTTTGCCTGGAAAGTGTGTTCTGCAGAGACTGAGCCAGAGACTGATCGGCAGCTGTGTCACCTAAAGGTTAATGACTATCTGGTAATGGCTCTGCTGGACTCAGGGAGTCTGGTCACACTGGTGCACGCCAGTCTGATCGACCCTACGTCACTCACCTGACACGTGGTAGGGGTCCTGTGCATCCATGGGGACACAAAGGTGTACCCAACTGTCCTAGTCAAGCTCAAGACTCCTTGTGGTGTTGCCTCACATGAGGTGGGCATGGTTAGGACCCTCATGCATACGGTGACCCTAGGGAGAGACTTCCCCCTATTCTGGGACTTGTGGCAGACAGTGTTCGGGAAAATACTTTGGGAAAGTATTTTAAATACAAAATACAAAATACTTATGACTGAAGTATTTTAAATGCAAATACTAAATACTTTCATCCCAAAGTATTTTAAATACAAATACTAAATGCTGCTTCAAAAGTATTTTCCAAATACTAAAATACTTGAAAAATGTAAACAAAATTTTTTATAAAAACAAAAAATGGATCAGAGGTCCTTTAGCCCACTAGGATTAGCATCTACCCTGCAGATATGTCAGTGGCCAGGATTCATTGTGTCCGACTCCTATAGAAGATGTCTGTCACATGGAGGAGAGGATGCTACAGTAAAGAGAAACATACAGGTACCTTCCTTTAGTTACTATGCCTATTAATGTCAGGCATTTGGGGATATTAATTTAGTTTCAGTAACTCCATGTGCTTCACATTAATAGCAGTTAACCCCATCATGTCCCTCATATTAACCCCTGTGTGCCCTATATAAGGGTTACTAATATGTGAGACACATGGGGGTACTAATAAAGGACCTTAATTATGAAGATACCTAATTATTACCTCCATGTCTCTCACATATCAGTAACTCTTATTTGAGGCACACAGGGGGTTAATGTGAGGGACATGATGGGGTTAACTGCTATTTCTATGAGGCACATGGAGTTACTAAGCTGTAATGCACATGACCAGACTTTTTATCTGCAATGGTGGATTTACCCCCCTCAGCTTATACTTGAGACAAAATGTTTTCCCAGTTTTTTGTGGTAAAATTAAGGGCCTCGGCTTATATCCAGGTCGGCTTATACTCGAGTATATACGGTAAGTTTACGGAATGGATTACGTGATCGGGATGATTAAAAAGTAAAAATAAATCACGCTTCACTACAAGGCGGACTTGCGTTTCTGGAACGCGCTGGAATTTTCCCTCCTCTCGTCGCACCTCGCACGAGATACGAGAAACGAGAGTGATGATGTGACTCGCGCTGTTGTTTTTTTTTTAAGTGCTGTGAGGCGGGTTATTTAAATTACAACATTTGTATTGAATTTAGAAAGTAATTAAAATACTTAAAATACTTCCTAAAAGTATTTTAATTACAAATACAAAATAATGAATAAAAAAGTATTTTGATTACAAAATACAAATACCTGACAAGTATTTTAAATACTATTTTAATTACTTGTATTTTAAATTCTCCCGAACACTGGTGGCAGAAACATGTTAATGTTGATAATGAGGTTGATGTATACCATGTGTACCCAGAACCATTTGACCCTGATTCCATGGTTCCAGCAGTAGGGGTGACCCCAGAGAATGGTGATAATTTTTCACTAACTGTTCTGGCAGGGGAAACTGAGGAACATGAGAAAATGTCTACTGTGCCGAACCTCGAGGTCTCGTGAGATAATTTTGATACTGCTCAATTCAGAGATCCCACCTTGGTAAAAGCCAGGGAAAATGTGAAAGTCATAAATGGGGTGCCTCAATACCCTGGGGCCGATACCATGTTTCCTCACATGGCAGTCAACCAAGAACTGTTATATCAGGTTGACAAAGTTCATAGGGAGGTTGTGGAACAACAGGTGGTACCACAGCCATACCAGAGAATGGTGTTAGACCTCTCCCATAAGCACGTGTTAGGAGGCTATATGGGTATGAAAAAAAACAAAGAGCGCATTCTGCAGAGGTTGTATTTGCCAGGGTTGCACACTGACGTAAAGCAGTACTGTGAGTCCTGCCCCAAGTGCCAGTTAACAGCTCCGATGCCCCATTTCTGTAGCTCCCTGGTGCCATTGCCCATCATAGAGGTACCCTTTGAAAGGATAGTGATGGATCTAGTGGGCCCACTGGTGAAGTCTGCAAGGAGCCATCAGTACATATTGGTGGTGTTAGACTACGCCACCTGGTACCCAGAGGCTGGTCCCTTACGGAATACTTAGTCTAAAAGTATTGCCAGGGAGCTGTTCTACATGTTCTCCCGGACTGGTATACCAAGAGAGATCTTGACTGACCAGGGAACCCCTTTTATGTCAAAGTCTTGTGAAAGAATTGTGCAAGTTATTAAACATGAAACATCTGCACACATCTGTATCACCCACAAACAGTTGGCCTGATTGAAAGGTTCAATAAGACACTAAAGAGCATGTTAAAGAAGGTGGTTAGTAAGGATGGGAAGGACTGGGACTGTCTTCTGCCATTCCTAATGTTCTCAATCCGGGAAGTTCCGCAGTCGTCCACAGTTTTCTCTCCGTTTGAGCTGGTTTATGGCAGACATCCACGGGGCCTTCTAGAGCACGAGTCCACCTCTTACAAGAGTGTTATTGAACACATTTCCCTTATGCAGGACCGTATTGCGGCAGTCATACCCAACAGGGGCGTAACTAAAGAAGCCAGGGCCCCAAAGCAAACTTTTGGATGGGGCCCCCTCCGACTCGCCCACCTCCCTGACCACGAACATTTACCAGGACATGTTGTTAGATAATGTAGATAATACAAGGGGCAAATATTTCACCATACATATCACCTTCATACTGCTACCAAACAAATCCCACTATACCAAGACCAACATTACCAATAACACTATTACATAGGAACTTGATTATACCGCCAGAACATGACCACAAAGTGACTGAATAATATCACTACACTATTACTAATCAGTACACAAAGACTAATAGTACCGCCATATAGTGACCATATAGTGGTAGACATGGCCGCCATCAGAAATTTTTGGGCCCCATACAGCTGGAGCATCTGGGCCCCCCCACCCTCCGGCCGACCCAACCCCCTGCTCCTCCCTCTCCCTCCCCGGCAGTCCCGACAGAGTCCCACCCATTCCCCGTCCCACAACCATCATCACCCCAGAAAAATAAAACATTGTTTTTTGGGGTCACGAGGAAAGAAAATGCAATTGTGCCATTGTTTTTGGATTTAGTTCTCGCTGGGTTACAAGGTCCAGCAAATACCTCCACATGTCACCATTATAATGTTACTGGCAAAGCCAGTATACCCAGACCAATATTGCCAAGCACCAATATAGAAATTCTAAATAATACCGCCACCTATCACTACCATATACTGACTAGTCCCACCATAATGTTATTGACTAAACCAGTATACCAAGACCAATATCACAAAACAACAACAATCTACAAGCACCTAATAATATCGGCACATCATCACCACATATCTGCACCATAACAATACTGAATAATACCGCCCTACTGTTAGTGATTAAAAACCATTACACCAAAACCAATATTTCCTCCATACAGTGACCATATAGTGGTAGATACCAGATATACAGGTGCTTTGCAAATAGTTTACTTACATTTAGGGCCTCACAGGTGACGTCTTGTCTGAAGAGTTGTTCACTTTCCCGTTTCTTCTTTATTCGGTCCAGACCTCCGTCCACCACACGTCCCTGTAGAATTTACAACACAAACATCTGAGACTACTCACTTTTTTATCATTTTCCCAACTCAGTCCCCCCTCCCCCCATGTACAAACTCCTCATTTATAATGGCCTAAATGGTAAGAATTACCCCCTGGTAATTATGGGGCTCCCCAGTCGATATGTAGGTACAACGGGGCCCCCGGGCGGTAGCCAGGCATCCATCAGGCAGTAGCTGGGTAGCTTGGGGAGACGTAGGTAGCTTTGAGCCCCGGGGCGGTAGCTTAGGGTTCCCATGTAGGTACAATGGGGGCCCCCTGTAGCTTAGGTCACCCCTGTAGGTAGAATAGGGCCCTCTGTAGATTAGGGCCCCCTTGTAGGCAAGATAGTTCCCCCTGTAGATTAGGTCTCCCTTTGCAAATTTCCCCTCCGTAATTAAGGCCCCCCCTTTTGGGAGAAAATCCCCCCTGTAGATTAGGGCCCCCCCAGATATAGATTGGGGGCCCCCCAGGGATAGCCAACACGTAGATTAGGTCTCCCTTGTAGGCAGAATATTCCCCTCCTGTAGATTAAGGCCCCCCTGTAGGCAGAATAATCCCCCCTGTAGATTAGGGCCCCCTGTAGGTATAGATTGGGGCCCCCTGTAGGCATAGTCCACACCCACAGTTATTAGGGCCCCCTGTAGGCATAGTTTCTCCCCCCCCAGTATTAGGGCCCCCTGTAGGCATAGTTTCTCCCTCCCAGTATTAGGGCCCCCTGTAGGCATAGTTTCCCCCCCCAGTATTAGGGCCCCCTGTAGGCATAGTTGCTCCCCCCCAGTATTAGGGCCCCCTGTAGGCATAGTTTCCCCCCCCCCAGTATTAGGGCCCCCTGTAGGCATAGTTCCCCCCCCCCCTCCCCCAGTATTAGGGCCCCCTGTAGGCATAGTCCTCCGCCAGTATTAGGGCCCCCTGTAGGCATAGTTCCCCCCCCCCCCAGTATTAGGGCCCCCTGTAGGCATAGTTTCCCTCCCCCCAGTATTAGGCCCCCTGTAGGCATAGTTCCCCCCCAGTATTAGGGCCCCCTGTAGGCATAGTCCCCCCCCCCGTATTAGGGCCCCCTGTAGGTATAGTCCCCCCCCAGAGCCACCTGTAGCTACTTACCTACTTAGCCGCGCTCCCCAGTCGTCTCCGTCTGCTCCCAGCCCCAAGCTTTCTGCTTTAGGCTTGGGGCCGAGAGCAGGAAGCTTGGCAGGCGGCGTGATGATGTCACTTCCGCCATGCCGCCTGCAGAGTGATGTACGGCAGGGAGCGCACAGCTCTCTCTGCCCTGCAGTTCATCTTAATTGTGTGCACATCGCATGGACTTGCATACAATTAAGAGAGAGCCTCTGTGAAGCAAGACCGGCCGGCCCCGGTAGAGCAGTACAGGTTGTACTGCCCTATCAGCGGCCCTGCGCCTAGGCCCTCAGCTCCCCGCCCGCTGCAGTGAACTGTTAAGTTCGCTGCCAGTGGGCCCAAGAGCGGCCTTACCAGGGGAGCAGACGATGTATCAGCTGCGCCGGGCCCCCTAAGACCACGGGCCCCGAGGCAGCTGCTATGTCTGCTACCCCGGTAGTTACGCCCCTGATGCCTATCGTTAGGGAACATTTACAGCAGGCCCAGGAAGCCCAAAGCCGGATGTATAACAGGTCTGCCAAGGTGAGGACCTTCAACCCGGGTGATCAGGTTCTAGTGTTCGTGCCCACCTTGGAAAGTGATTCTCTAGCTTAATGGCAGGGACCTTATGAGATAATTGAAAAGGTCGGGGAGGTAAATTATAAAATCTATCAGCTGGGCAAAAGAAAACCAGAACAGCTTTATCATGTAAATTTAATTAAACCGTGGAAAGATAGGGAGACCCTGACAGCTGTAAGTACCCCCCAGAGTGTTGTTCCAGAGGTGCATGTATCAGAGTCCCTGTCCAAGTCCCAGATACACGAGACCCTGGAGTTTATTCAGATAAATAATGAGGTGTTTTCTGAGTTACCAGGGTGCCCGAAAGTTATAGAGCATGACATTGTCACCGAACCGGGAGTAAAGGTTCATCTGAAACCTTACCAGGTCCCAGAAGCTCGTAGATGGGCCATATCAGAGGAGGTCAAGAAAATGTTGGACTTCGGAGTAATTGAGGAGTCAAGAAGTGAGTGGTCCAGCCCTATTGTGCTGATACCAAAGCCTGATGGTTCATTACGCTTCTGTAACGACTTCAGGAAGCTAAATGAGGTCTCGAAGTTTGATGCATTGCCAATGCCCAGAGTGGAGGAGTTGATTAGAGGCTAGGTCAGGCCAGGTACTTTCTACTCTTGACCTTACTAAAGGTTATTGGCAGGTTCCCCTTACCAAAAGGGAGCCTCCAGGATAAACTGTTAGGAAGGACATGGTAAAAAATCTATTAACGTTAGACCAAGCATTTTCACTGTGAATGAAGAGTTCAGTATTTGGCATTTAAAGAATTCAGTGTGTGGAAAGCAACACTGATTTCCAGTTTTTCTAGTGTCACGTCAAGGGAGGTACAGTGAGCCCTGACTGGAACCCAGCCCACTGTCCCTGCCCACTTGACTTGCTGCCCTATGCGGCAGACACCAACTGGGCGACAGTCCCTGCGCTGCTAGAGTGCGGGGGCCGTCAGGAGGAAGAAAAGTCAGACAGTCCGGGTCAATACCAAAACAGGAACGCCCACAAATCAGAACCAGAGAGAAAACGTAAACAAGCCGAGGTCAAACACGAACGGGAGCGAGGTACAAAATCAGAATGCAAGACAGGGTCAGGAAAACAAGCAGAGGTCTGGTACACATGTAAACAGCACAATACAAATAACAGGAAAGCAAGGCAGCCAGGAAATATCACAGCTCACTCACCAGGGATTTAATGGATCCTGTACACTCGCACCTCAGGAGTTGGAGCGGCCTCCGGGTCCTCCCATTGGCTGATGCGACACGCCCCCTATCCAGAGTGGTTAGGCCTCTGTCACTCATGTAGCTACCAGCAGACTGTCTATCCGGGTGGGATCGCAAATCAGCTGCTGCAGACTATTGCTACCCACAGGTTGAGCGCTGCCTAGCCCTGACACCTAGTTTATTTAAATGGATTTTCTCACTGTAAAGATTAGCTTGCAACATAAAGGGCCAGTTAAATGAAGACATTTTCTAAATACATTGGTCAATAGATTTTACTTTAGTCACAAGATAAGAGCGTTTTCCATGTGCTTTGAAGCGCACACAGGTTTTTATGGTTACCTGCATACCAGATGGACGTCTGTTATCTGATTAGCTGAGAGCAGGGAGTGACATCACACCACTAATGGACTGAGATCTAAGCAAACTAATTATATCTAACAAGATTAGCTTCACTAAAGAAATGTATATGTGCTGTGAGGACTGAAAAGCATGGCTTTATCTGTAATCTTGTTAGAGATAACAATATCCTGTACAGCTTGATTCAGCTGATAATTATACTTTATTTGCAGTTTAAGGGTGCTTTTACACAGTGCGTTTTTTTTTTTTTTTTTTACAGAAATGTACAGCATTAAACTTGCTTTTACTGTGTTGAATTTCAACAGAAAAAAATCACACTGTGTAAAAGCACACTAACATATAGAACCATGAGAGTATCCTTGGAAACAGCTGTGACAAGTGCTTTTATTAGGGGTTCATGCAGATATACACTACTAAATGACATGGTAAAATACACAGGAATTGTATAGTTTACATTTTTTGGTTTACATCCAAAAAACAAACCTACTGTGATGGTTTTCTACAACTAATAAATAAATCTGCAGAGAATTTTGAGTCTTAAGATGAAATTATGTTCAAAGATGAACATTCACTTTATCGACTAAAGAGGTTGCCTCACTGGTGCTGATGGTACATTGTGAGCCCAATTTCCTGTAGTATAATCCCATTAATATGTAACTTTTAATAACGTCCAAAAGCAAAAAAGAAAACAAATACAATTAAAATCATGATCATGTATGCTCCACTTATACGAATTGTAGAGATGTATGTACAGCAGTGACTTCTGACACTTTACGAAGCCACTACACCGATTTATAATCCTGAGTCAAAAGTGTAGCTGCAGTACTACACTAGCTGTGGAGCACAAGGGTCACTATTAAGAAGTGAATTTGCATCTTTAATAGCGACATAGATCCAAAAAGAATTGATCTTTTTTGATCTATGCATCAAAAAGGGTACAGCAGGCTCTTTGGAGACTACTTTGCACGGAAAATCAACAGCAGGAAATAGTCTGTTGAAATATAACAGCTTTCATCCACCATCATGAAGGCGGGAATTGTTCTTCCTTGTCTACCTTCAAAAAGGAAGCTGATCTATTAAAAACTAGATTTTTGGAAAGGGGATATCCTAAAAAGGTTTTATCGCAGGCGTATTGTTTTGCTCGGGACAATGATAGAAAGGCATTTCTCCAAACCCATTCACGGAATACCTCTCTGGAGAAAACGCAAATTATTGGTACCTTTGATTTGGCATCAAGAAAAATTCGTAATTTGAGAATTTTTGGCCCCTTCTTACTCTCTGAGTTTGTTGATTCTTTTCCTAGAATCACTTTCAGAAAAGGAAAAAATATTGGGGATCATGTTGTGCATAGTCTTTATACTCCCCTACGCATTCCTCAAACCTGGTTAACAACTAAAACAGTGGGCACATACAAATGTGGGAATTGTAAAGCCTGTGGGTTCATTAACGTTTCAAAGTCCTTCGTGTGTATTTCCACAGGTCGAGTGTTCCAGATGTATAACTATGCAAATTGTAGAACAAAGGGTGTCATTTATCAGTGTTCATGTACTTGTCCATTCATGTACATTGGCAAAACGAAACGAGAATTAAGACGCCGTATTTTGGAGCACTTGGGCGATATAACACATAAACGGGATTCTCCCGATTCACGCCATATGAATTCTTGTCATAGTGAGGATCCACATGCTATTACATTCTCAGTAATTGAGGTAGTCTCGCCATCACCGAGAGGAGGAGACTTTGATCGGAAATTACTACAGCGAGAGGTCCAATGGATCTTTAATCTTAAGAACTTGAAACCGAGGGGCCTCAATGAATGTCTATCCTTTGCACCATTTATTCCAGGGCAATAATAGGAATCACATTTATATGCCATAGTAGTTCATCAATTTATATACTTTATTATGTATCTAGTATTTATTTACTGTATCTTAGATTTTTTCTTCTATTATCCTATATTTTTTCCTATACATAACCAGCATATATTGATTATTTATTCACTTTTTTATGATGTCAGCATTCGTATGCGGTGGTTCTCATTAAATTGGTGATATGTTTAATATATGCGCCGGTTGTAAAATCTGACACATTGTTTAGATAAGTTTCCTAATATTTTCAGGTATCTGGTATATATTGGTGACATGCTTAAATATACCTTATCCACCTCATATGTATTCTGGCTTTCCTGAGACGCTTGAAAGTATCATAGACATGTCTATCTTTCATGTTCTGCGATGACATTATTTCAGTGCATCTGCGGCATAGAACCAAGCCGCGCATGCGCCGAAGGCGGGCCGCGATGCATGCCGGGTATTGTAGTTTTTTCCGGCTGCCCACGCGCGTCAGTGGTTTTGCTGCGTCTGCGCATATGAGAAGCTACGTAGAATCGTGCCGCGTATGCGCTAAAGGCGGGACGTGATGCATGCTGGGTATTGTAGTTTTTTCCGGCTGCCCGCACGTGTCAGTGATTTTGCTACGCCTGCGCATATGAGAAGTTAGAACGCCGCGGCTTAAGTGACGGTGAGTTCTTAACTGCCGCCCATTATTCATTTTTCCTATATATTTGTATTGGAAAGAGTCATCATTGCTGCCTTCTTCAACCTTATCTCGGCAACCACACTGGAGAGATCCGTTTCTGAAGTATCAAGGACCCTCAGAGGAACCATCAGTTATCCCTCATTTATCCTAACTGTCTCTAATAGGGACGTGAGTTCATGATTCCTTATATAGTATATATTTATGGTCTATGTGTATTCTGGTGTCCTTTTTTCCTTCCTTTTGGATAAGGTTGTGTTCCCTGATGAATCCCACAATTGGGGGAAACACGTTGGAACATAGTTGTATATTGTAATATAGGAACTTAGGAACATAGTTGTATACTGTGAATATAGGAATATAGTTTTATAGTGTGATTATAGTGTTATAATATTTGTTTATACACAGTTTTGGGCACTTTTTTCTTCTAATACTTTTCTTTTTTTCCCTTTTCTCTTTCTTTTTGTTATTATCTGTTATTAGTATAGCTAGTTAGGGTTAGTTGGGGCCGAGATGTTCTGGGTGGGGGCGCCCCTATTTTTGATAGGCAGATTCAGTGATTTTAGGGAATTTTTTGTAGGGTTTATGTAGAGTAGATATAGATTGGGTCTTTATTAATTATTATCTATTAAAAGTTATATTTTAACCTAGGTGTTGTACTTTCAGTGGTTTGTTCTAGAGTATATTTGTATACCCAGGTTTTGATTATATCATTTATCTTTGGGTTTTTTCTACGCCCAGTCATTCAATTAAATGTAGAGTACCTGTAGTTTTTCCTTGGTTGGTACATTGTGAGCCCAATTTCCTGTAGTATAATCCCATAAATATATGTAACTTTTAATAACGTCCAAAAGCAAAAAAGAAAACAAATACAATTAAAATCATGATCCTGTATGCTCCACTTATACAAATTGTAGAGATGTATGTACAGCAGTGACTTCTGACACTTTACGAAGCCACCATACCGATTTATAATCCTGAGTCAAAAGTGTAGCTGCAGTACTACACTAGCTGTGGAGCACAAGGGTCGCTATTAAGAAGTGAATTTGCATCTTTAATAGCGACTCTTGTGCTCCACAGTTAATAGTGTAGTCTGCAGCTACGCTTGTGACTCAGTATTATATAGCTGTATGGTGGCTTTGTAAAGTGTCAGAAGTTATTGCTGTAACGAAATCTCTACAATTCGTATAGGTGGAGCGTATAGGATCGTGATTGTAATCACGTTTGTTCAGTTTATTGCCCTACCTGTGTATAGTGGTCATTTCTATTGAGATATTGGATGGTACATTGTGGGGATATTCCTTCAATGTCTGATCAGTGAGGGTCCAATCGCTAGCACTACGAAAGTGCCATGCCACACTTGAGGGATCTGCTCAGTTTTTTCACAATATGCCATCAATGATTATTATATAACAACCTCTTTTATTTTAGCACTTAAAGGGGTTGTCTCACTACAAGGATTGCTTTTTATGTTAAAGATCTTGCAAAAACAAGTCACTTTGCAATATGTGTCCATTAACGGTGTCCTACCTATTCCTAGATATCCCTTCTT
The DNA here is from genome assembly GCA_025379985.1 of Phyllomedusa bahiana. Taxonomy (NCBI): domain Eukaryota; kingdom Metazoa; phylum Chordata; class Amphibia; order Anura; family Hylidae; genus Phyllomedusa; species Phyllomedusa bahiana. The sequence continues at coordinate 36,905 of JAODAL010019469.1, read as the reverse complement.
TTATGGGTTGCATCAGCTCCTCAGGTCGCTATAGCTACAGACCTGTTTGATCTATCCTGATAGGCTGCCAGAACTGGTTGCTATAGCTACAGACCTGGCTTCTACTGCAGCCTAGTGTAAACACGCCCCTGAATTCAAAGTGAAACCAAGAAAACAGGACTGAGGTAAGATGAATCAATGTTGTGAGACAATCCCTTTAAATACAACCTCAAGACCAGGGTGGATATGTATGAAAACTGGTGCATGCTAGACATACTAGTAGTATGTCTCAGTAGGTTATTATAGTATTATAGCATTCGTTATCATGTATGTGTCTCATAGCATTTTATAAATGTTTCCCTTTTGTGAGATACCTTTATGTGCGCCAAAAAAGTGTCTCAAAAAGTGTCTGTGCCAAAATTGGTCTTGACCAATTTGGAACTGGCATGGATTAGTAGACACTTTTTGCAACACATTCTGTTGAGCACCATTCATGCATGTGTCTAATGTGTCCAAGAATTGGAGCAGACAAAATTGTTGAGGATGCTGAAATTACGCCCGTTTTTGGCGCACAACCTTTCAAACATATGTCAGACAGGGCCAACAACAATTCTTTTGTTGGACACCAGAGTAATTTGATATAAGCGTAATTTAATGCTCCTAACTAAAATATGTAACTAAGGCGTCCATTATCACATGCCATTCTTTTAGGTAGCAGAAGGACTGTTTTAGCCCTTATGACACCAAAGCCTGGGCATTACTGCAACCTCTGTCCCATCCTAGAGTTATGACTCTCCTAGAGCCAGCAGCTCTTTGTAGTCGTACACAGCAATATTGTCACTAATGATATATTACTAAAATTTGCACTGGGCAGATCTTTCATAACTGTCTGTTTGGCTGGAAAGCTCTTCCTAGTCAAAAAGACAGTCATCATTTAGAGTGTTAAAATGCAATATGATCAAGAAACTCCATTCTCTATAGACAGTCTTTTCAAGCGCAGGTACAAACACTCTACAGCATATGTGTCAAACTTGAGGCCTGTGGGACGAATCTGGCCTGCCACATCATAATATGGGACCAGACAGAGCTTAGACAAAGCAAGCAGGGATGTACAAGGTCCAAATACAAAAGGACTGTCTCTCCACTTTCCTAGGAGGATGCAGTCAGGACTTGACAAAAGCAGTGGTGCCAGTAAAGGGAGCGGACACCATCTTGGATTCTGAGCTCCAGCATGCACCTCTACAGGTGACGGCACAGCTCTGACAGCCCTACATAGTCACCCTAACCACCCTCCATGGTTGGAAACTTGGTGCTAAAGAGGTTAAAGGGCTTGGCTGTTATACAACCTTAATGGGGTTTACTCACCATGCAGTTTCAAAGAGTAACAGGCAGCTTCAGACTCACTCTACCTGGTCAGGCTGTGGGTGGTTCTTTAGCACGGATTAGCATAGGTGTCCTTTTGCCATCTGTAGTAAACAAAGCTACAGAGCTCCAAGGAGTAAAAACACATGCTTTTCAAAGGTAAACTAGCTAATCTTGTTATAGATAAAGACTTCCTATTCTCTGTGTAACCAGGAAAGGAGATATGGATGCTAAACTTGCGTGCACTCGCAATCTCTCTTATCGCCTGAACAGTGAGCAATGTATTTATGCATCTCCTGAAAAGAGCAATGTATTTAGAAAATGTCCGTATTTACTTTTCCCTAAATGTTGAAAGTTAATTATTGTAGTGAGAAAATCCCTTTAATGCACTTACTGGCCTTTCACTAACAACGTGGTGCACATTAACATCTGTGGTAAAACAGATGGAACTATTTAATCAGTCACCTAAAAAAAAAAAATATCAACAAAAACCATATAAAGTTACTAGGACACTTCCAGTAATTTTTTCAACTAGCCTTTGTTCTGGGAAAGAAATTTTTTTGCTCTGCAGGGTGGGGGGAGGTGTAGTCAGAGTAGGTGTACATTTTGATGGAGTCAGAGTCGTTATAAAATGGACTGACTCCGTCTCCCAAAATTTCTAATAAATTGCTATAGTTAGTTCACTGCGGTCCCAAACAAAGAAGATAGCCGTGCTTCTTCGCCTCTTAGATTGTTGTACCCGCCAAACGGGTTAGATGTTGTCGGGTTTTCAAATTTAAAAAAAATTTTGTGCAGGAAAAATTTTTAAAAATTTTTATTAAATGCCAGAGGGAAGTCACACGAAACGTAACGTCGAGATAGTCTGTGTACCCCCATGTGCCTTCCCCAGAAAAGGAAGATCTAATTATATGGGACTATTTTTTCCCCTCCTCAAGAATTCTTCCCTTGTTTTTAAAAGTTTGGGGGGTTTTGTCCTTTTTTATAAAAAACAAGGCCCCTTTTAGGATGTCCCTATCAATACTTCTTTGGTCAGCCACATGTGTTGTAATTTTTCTTGGAGCCGGTGCTGACTGGGAAAGTGTCCTAATTAACATTCCTTTTGTTCAAAAAGGATCCATACACCCTGTTGAAAGGGCTGATTACAAAAAATTTTGACTTTATATTTTTTAAAATGTTAAACGTATAAAAATAAAAAATTTTTTTACCCTCACAATTTCCCCCTTTGGCCGTATGTGTGATCAGATCCAATGCCTTTTTTGGGTTTTTTTTTCCGTAAAGGGGTTTTCATCAAAACATAATTTAAAGCTCATCAAAAAATTTGAGGTTGTTTTTCCCCGAAGAAAAGATTTTTATTTTTAAAGTCCGAGGTAAACTTTTGCTCTTTGGTTTTCTGCAAAACATCTCCTATGAACCCTTAAACATTTGTTTACATACATATTTATCAATATTAGCAATACACCTTGCATAATATCTGAAATATTCCTGTGACCAGCCATCCAACCTGGCCCTCTGAACCCCAATTTGCGGTTTAAGAATAAAAAGGTATCCCCCCCCAGGGTTCCTCTTCCTTGTTGTTTCTTCAAAAATCATCAAAAAAATTTGCGTTTTTTTAAGTCTGTCTATCTGAAATTTTCCCCTGTGGGTAAAATGAAATGAAAAAGGCGGGGCCTATAATTTGGCACATCCCACCTTCCCGTGCGAAAGATAGTTGAATACTTTATGTTGATTATTTTACTAAAGATGCCTGATTTTGCTGACCCTGGTACGATTCTGTGGGCCATAATGTCCAGATCTGTCTTGTAAGTTTTTTCTGTGGCCTCTCTACTATCCAAGTTTGCTTTCCTTGGTTTTAGAATTAAAGTACTTCCAATTTTTTTTCCTATCCCATGGTAACTAACTTTTGCACATTTGAATTTGTTGTTTTAAATTTTGAATAATGGGTTTCCCTTTTCTCTTGGGTTTGTTTCTGCCCCCCTTTTATTATTTTGTTGTCTGGGTATCTTGTTTAGGCAAAATTTTTTGGGGGGGGATAAGATAGGGTGACAGCCTGGTATGTGCATGTTCCTTCCACCCCCAAAAGGAATCCTTTTATGCACTTTCCCAAGAATTACATGTCTTCGGGTTTAGTCTTTCGGTGGGGAACCCATGTAAAAGTTTTTTGCTTTTTGTTTTAAGGGCTTTGTTTTACACCATAATCTCCTTTTTCCTTTTTCTATCCCCCCAAAAACCTAAACCCTTTCCAAAACCCCACAGTCAAAAATTTCCATTTTCTTGGGTGCTTGTTTGCTAAAGTTCCTTCCAAATGCAGCACACTATCCCCACCCCAAAAAGGGGTTTTTTTTCCCCTTCCCATTTTGGTATGGTTATCTATCTAAACAAGTAGCCCCTTCCTTACATGGGTTGACATTATCCAAAAAGGGGATTTTTCTATTGAATTTTTTGTTCAGGAGCCCATTTTTTCCAAACCCTACTTTGGGGGACGGGTTCCTCTTTTTTTCCCCAACCCTTTTACTAACAAACTCACCTTGCCCCTCTTTTGTTGTGTTGTGGGTTAATTTGGAAAAAGGGTGATGTGCCCATCCTGTATGGGTAAGGGACTCCGTGGTTTCCTCGTTGCCCCATATTCAGAATTGGAGCGTTCCATTAGGGGGTAACAAGACTTTTTTTTTGGGTTTTTCCCTCCCGGTTAATGGGTTTGCAAAAGTAAGGCATAGTTCTTGCCTTGTGGGTGTGCGTAATATCCAACAGTCACTTTATTTTTGTGTATTTTCTACAAGTGTCTATAATGTTTATGATGTTGCAGGAATTATTACCCCAAGGATTGTTAAAAATTCATGTGTGTTTTTATGTTCCCACCCCAGTGGGTAACGTAAAAAAAAACAGGTTTTCCATTTTTTTTTTAAATCACGGGGAGGAGTATTCCTTTTGAGGGTGGCGTGGACCCAGTTGTTTTTCCCTCTAGTTCACTGGGTTTCAGTTGTCGCGAACTGGGGGGGCCTTTTATCGGGGTTTAAGGTCCTTCTCACGTGTTTTTTAAGGGACCACCCGTCCTGGTCAAGGTTGTGGCTGCTTGATCACTGCTTGGTTGGAAGGGAATCAAAAATTGTTTATTTAGCTTTAAAAGGTGTTTGGAGGTCGGGAAATTCTGTCTCTGCTTGTTGTTCGAAAGACTGTGGAAAATGAGTCTTTTGGGGAAGTCCAAAAAAAGTTTTAGGGAGATAGTTTTTGTTTTTCTGTGGGGTGTACACAAACGGAAAAAAAGTTTTGGGAAAACCTCTGGCCTGGTTTCCCTTTGTTTCTCTATAGTTTTTGAATTTTAAGCTTTAGGTTCCATTAAACCGTTTATTTTTCCCATTGCTCTGCGGATGGGGGGGAAACATGAAAGGCCTGTTCTAAAACCTAAAGCCCTGCCACTTAGATTTCCCTGTGAAGTGTTTTCCCTCTATACTTTTTATTGTTTTGGCACCCCATATCGAAAAATAAGTCCTTAATTAACCCTTTTGGGTGTTGTTTTGTGTTGTTTGGACTGGATAGGCTTAGGCAAACCGGGAAAAGGGTTTTGAAACAAGGACTATTAATATTCCCAATTTGGGAAGTTGTATGTGTTATTTGCATTTCCTGGAAGGGGTTTAGCGGTTGGGAGTGTGTTTTTGTGGACCTTTTACTACTTTCCTGTATTGTGCTTTGCACTTTCATAAGCTTGGTATTTCTGGCTGCGGCTGTACTAAACAGGGAAACCAAATGTTTGTCTACTAGGAACTAGCGGTTTGGGGCTGGTGGGTAGCCCTGGGTTTTTGGGGCCCTCATTGGGAAAAGGCCGTGGGGGCAGGTTTTTTGCCCCACTCCACAGGCCCCCTTTTTCGGTTTGGCTCCCTTTTTTCCCCCCAAAATCCCCCTTTTTGACCTTCTGGTTGGTTGAAGGGTCAAAGGGAATCGGGGAAAACGGGCCCTATGGTGGAAAAAACCCTGTCATTCACAAGACCCTTTTAAACCCTGGCTTTCTCGCACCCAATTTTGCCGTTCATCTGCTCTAGCTTTCCGTTGCTTCGGGGTGTCAGTTTTTGTAGGGCCCTTGCCCTTTAAATTATTAAAACTCCTGAGGCAAATTTAACGGGCTTCCTTGGTCTCTGAACTTTCGCTTTCTTGTGGGTTTAATTTTGTTTTGGGAAACCCCCGGGTTCTCCTTTGGGACCATAGTCTTGGGGCTTTTCCAAGCATAGCGGGAGGTCTGTGTTTATGTTTGATTTTCCCCTCCCCGTTTTAATGTCTCGTGGTGCTTTAAAATCTGCTTCTTCCCCAGAAAATGGGCGGAGTGGTTCAGCTTTTATTCCCTGTGTTGCGTCCCACTGCATATCCGGTATGATACTGCCGTCTTCTGGTACCTGGTCCATCAACAAAAAACTCAAAATCGGATTAGTGTTGGGAAATTTTTTCACATGGGAAAATCCTGTGGTTTTTTGTGCCTTGGGGCCCACACAATCATTTTCTTCCCTCATTTTACCTCCATTCCCCTACCTTTGGGTTGGGATCAGGGAATAAGGGAGCGGGTTCAAGGTTTTACTCGGTCAGTGGACATTTGGGGGATCAAAAGACATTGCAGGGTGTTTGAGTGCATAAAATTTTTTTGTCGTGGTTGTCCTGAGAGAGAATCTTGTTTTATGTGGAGGTTATTGTAAAGGGTAATCCAAACAATCACTGAAGTTTTGTGAAAAAGTCTTGTACTGCGTGCTACCCGTTCCCGGGGGGCCCTCTCGCCATGGATCTAATCTGGTAATTTGTCTGGTTTCTGTTTTGTGATGGTGTTAAGGACTCCCGTGGTTGCCCAGCATTCTGCAGTACAGTGAAAATGGTTTGTCTATCGGTGTGCCAGGGCGGTGCAGAGGGATTAACCTTCAAATTTTGGGAAATTGAAAAGTGCCTCTTCTGTCAGTTTTAAATGGCTGTGTAGTAAATTTTATAAGGGTTGCATTTTAAGAGAAGCAGAGCTATCCAAGGTCTACAATTGTATTAGACCTGAAATGTTCGGAGCGTGTAGTTTTTTGGAGGGGTCAAGTCCGTATGATTTTTTGTTCTTGGTGGTGCCCAACACCAGTGATAAACAATGCCCAAAAAAGGTAAAATTTTGTTTTTTACAATTGTGTTATCCTTCGACGTTTGCGCCGCCCGCTAGAAAACATAAGAGAGATTGTAGCCTCTTCACCTCTTTTTTTGTCATGAACAATCAAAAATCATTTAATTTATTGCAATATATTGTGGGGAGGGGTGGTGTCACTGTTGCAGCCTGATGCAGAGCTGCTTATATTGGTCGGGGGTTCTGTGCCCCCTTTGGGGGGAAATGTTGCATATTGCCTCCCCTTTTAAAAGGGAATGCAAAAAAGGTATTGGTAGTTGGATGTAAGGTCATGAAAAAAGCAAATTTGGAGATTATCCCCTGAAAAATGGTAGCCCCCTTTTTGGGGATTCGCAAGAAAGTATTTGGGTTTGGTACAATTTGGGGTGAGTAAAATCGTAAATTTCATTTTTTGCCCTTAAATCATGCCCATCCCATATGTGCAGGGGTTCCTGGAGCCCCTTCTTTTTACTGGTTAAAAAGGGGTATTACATGGGAGGGGTGATCTTCGAGCTCCTGTTCTAGCAGCTTTTCAAATTTTCTGACCTGGCTGCTTCTTGTGTTGGCTAAGGGGGGTACTGTGTATGCGTGGTAAAGGGCACCTGGTTTTCTTGTACTTTTTCGGGGTACCTTTTTTTGCCTTTGTTGTTTTGGTTGCCCCGAATTTTTAGGTATGCTGCAAATAAGTCGCGAAAAATTGGCGTGCTTGACCTGTGTGAAGAATTAAAAAAACACACGGCATTTGCTACACATCTGGTCCTCTGTCCACCCCGGGGTTTTTGGACTTTTCTCAGACTTGAATTTCTATGAGCTTTTAAAACCTGAAGAAAATCAGCTCCCAAAAGGTTTTCGGGGCTGTGTCTGACTAGAACCGGGTGTGAGTATCTTATGTGAGGTGGAAAAACCTCCCATTCCCCTGTGTATCTCAGCTTGTATTGGTTTGTAGGGGAGGGTCTAGGCATTACCCTCTACCTCGTAAGTTATAAAATCTCAGTTATCTCAAAGGGAAAAATATCTTTATGTGTGACTGATTTAGCTGCACCATAACTAAGAGAATTTAATGTTTACCCTTTACCCAGGTTACCTGTACCATAGGGCTGGTCTAAGAAAGAAAAGGCTTTTATAATGCACATTGTACCCCGGCTTGCTAATTTTATTGTTTATGTACTTCCCCTCTTCAGGAGGTGGAGGGACAAGGGGGGGGGGTTCGGGCTTGTTCCCATTCTTTCCTGGCTCCCAAAAATCTGAAACAAAAAATCTTTTTTTCCCCCTTGTCCCCTTGGCCCCCCCCTCTCTCTGTCTTGGCCCCCCCCTCGCTTGATTTTGTAAAAAATGTTCCCTTTGGCCTTCTTGCCGACCTGTTCTAAACCTTTTGCTATTGTTATAAATCTTTTGGGGGCCTTTTCCCGCCTTTGGTTTTTAGCTCTGGTTTTCCCCTCCATTTTTGATTTTGGGTCCTCATGAAAGCTGTACCAGTTCCTAACGTCGCTTCCCCTCTTGGGGTACCCAATGTCTGTCCTTATCTGTAGCCTAGCAAAAAACTTATCAATGTTCTTTTCTTTGGGTTCTCTATAAAATTTATGATGCTTGCTGCTTTTCCCGTGCCCAAATTTTAATTTTGCTGAAAAAATTTTCCCCTCATGATGACCTGTATGCACCACTCCTAAACCCTTCCCCTTTAATTCTTGAGGTTTTATGGGGTTCAAATACTTGTTTAAGAATGTGCTAGTAGAAGATTGTTTTTGCTCTGGTCGGGTCAAGATCTCCTTTTCATTTAGGTGGCCTGGATCTGTGGTAATGCCTTAGATATTGTGTAGGAGAGTCTCTGGGTCAGGGAGTGTTTAAAATGCTAAGGGGTTCTGGACTCCATGGTTTATATCGAAATGAAAGTCTGTGGCCCGGTTAAGGGCCTGATGTGGGGAAAAATTTTGGTTCCCCCCCCCATCTCCCACATTGGAGGCATGCATTCCAGATGTTTAGGAACCCGACTGGTACTACTGGTACTATTGTTCCCTTCACATTCTAGGTTGTAAGTGGTGTGGATACCCCTCCCAAAAAAGTTTTGGCCGGGGTACAAGGGGAGTTTATCCCCCGAAAGTAACAGGAGCATTGGTCCACCCGCCCCCGTTTTTGGGTGCGAGTACTTAGGATTGGCCCAAATTTTGGGATTTTGGTCGGGGTGCCCCACAACTTAACAAGTCTCCTCCCTGGGGATTTGGTGTGGGATACTAGACAAGTCCATCCCGGGTTATTAAAAGGTGGTGGCATTTTTAAAAGGGAGTTTATCTTTTTTATTCTCCCCTTTTTTATATCTTTTATTGTAAACTTTTTTACGTTTCTTTTCCCTTGTGGTCTCTTAATCCTCCTTTCTTTTTTTAGACCACCTTCCCATTTTCTGTTTTCGACAAAATTTATTATCAGCCAAACCCTTCTATGATTTTACGGAAATTCTTCCTAAAAAAACATCCAAAAAACCCCTTCTTTAGTTAGTCCTGCTTTTTCAATAATTTAGGCTATTTTCCCCTGCTTGTTTTCCCCCTCTTTCCTCCACAATTTTCGCATCTTCCCTTTAAAGAAATTTTTCAGTAATGGAGTTTTCCCATCCTCATTCCAAATTCTACGGTGTCGTCAACCAATTATTTTTGCAATCCTTGATGGGTTAGATTCAAAATTCTAAAACCCTCATTCAAGTTTCCTAAATAAAACAAAATTAGTTAGTATCGTCCTTAAGATGAAAGATTAAAAATTTTTAATCCCCTGTTCGTCTTAATATTAAAAATCTATTTGTATGTCCCCTTTTGGTGAGATTTTAAAAAGTAAAATTCATTCCGTTCTAAATAAATTTTGGTTGTCCCCCTAAAACAAAATTCAATAATCTTGTCTGTCTGGTTAACCAAAGGACTGAAATAATTTTTCTAATTTAAACGCATTTTCTGCAATAACCACTTCTAAAAAACAGGTTCACCTCATGAAAATTTTTTAATCATTGTGTGAAACACCCAAAAACCCATTCGCTCTATTCATTTTCATGGAGGGGTTCACCCCCCTACTCAGGGAAATTTTTTTGTTCACACTGCGTCAGTCACGTGCAGGATCTCGTTACCAATCTTGTCCCTCTCTATCAAAAAAAAACAAACACAAGCAAAATTCTATTCATACAATTACTTAAACTCTTTAAAAACCCAATGCCGCACAAAAAGATAGGAAATTTTAGAGTAAAATCTATGGATTCCTTTAAGGGGGTTTTTTCATTAATCCAAGTTAGATTGCTAAAAAATTTTTTTTCCTACCTGAGGATTTGTTTGGGTTTTATTTCTTTTACTTTGGGGGGCCTTTATCAAGCAGAGAGCTCTCGTGTCATCAACAAGCTTACCTCCCTTTTGACACCCCCCCTTTTTTTTAATGTTATATTCAAATTGGTCACATCCAATCAATTTAATCACTGTTCACTATTTCCCAAAAAAGAACAAACGAACACATTTATTTTTTTATAAAATTTTTTAAAATTTTTTTTATATTTTAAAATTTTTATTTTTTATATTGAACCACGATCACATCTTTCATTTGATATTTTATAAGGGTTTTAGGTCAGATGTCTATAGGGTTGGGAAACACAGCCGGACAGAGAGCCAAAAAGGGAAGAGAAAGGGAAAATTTTTAAATAAGCAAATTTTTTAAAAATTTTTTTTTTCTTACCTTTTTGATTAGGGATTTTTTTATTCTGCTTTCAGTATTATTTTCGTATTAGTCCGGTGCCCAAAACCCATTTTCTGAGCCCCCGTTGGGCGCCGTGTTGTAGCCGCCAAAGGCGGTATAGATGTTGATGGGTTTTTAAAAATTAAAAAATTTTTTGCGGAAAAAGTTAAAAAATTTTTAATCCCGCTTGGAGTCAACAGTAAAAGTCAGAGATTTCTGTGTGCCCCCTGGGGCTTCTCCAGACAAAGGAAGTTCCCAAACTTATATAGACTTTCTTACTCCCCCTAAAGAAATTTTATACGTTGTTTTTAAGCTATGGGTGTCGTCTTCTTACTAAAAAGAGCTCCTTCGGTTGTCCCTGATAATTCCCCTTTTTTGGTCAGCCCATGTGTTTGTAACTTTTCTTTGGGGCCGGATGTTTTAATGGGAAGTGTCCTAATTTAACTTCCTTTTTTGCTTCAAACGGTTATACATCCTGTTGAAATGGTGATTCAACAAATTTGGGAATATATTATAAATTTTTTAATAAACGTATAATAAAAAATAAATATTACCCTAAAGATGGGTTTTTTTTGAGAAGAATTTGGAGACATGGCGCAGCGGGTAAAGATCCGTCCCAAGCAAATTTTAGCTAAATTTTTCTTGTCTTAAAAGGGGTTGTGGTTTAAATTTTATCAAAACTGGGGTGTGGGAGGCAATTCCTTTATACCATGAAATTGTTAGAGATGTTGCCCATGTGGTCACTTCTTTGCCACCAACCCAAATCAGTGTAGAGAGGCCATTGTCTAGCCTGGAAATAAGGAGATCAGATTTGAGGTCACCTATGAAGGAGGATCTGATGGAGGAAATACTATTTCTCAGAATAAATTCATAGACTCCACAAATGTTATTTAGGACATTTTTGTTGAAAACTGTTTTTTTCCCACTTATTGCAGTGTTTTGTGTATTTACAATTTCTTAAAGTTTTTTGTGTCCTAAAGTTGTATCCAATAAATATATTTTACACCAACAAGCAAAATGGTAACAATGTTTTGAACTTTTGTCTTTCAGGCTCCATATCTCACCACCCACTACAGCTTTAAATGTGAGACTGACATCATTTTATAGAAAAGCTTGTTTATTTTTTTTTCTTTTTTACTAATGGGGACGATGCCAACCCACCTACTTATTAGGTGCATATGCACCTACCTGTAGGGGTTTTACTCACTTCCCTGAGGCCTACCTCCCTGGAGAATACCTAACTACCTAGGGGCCACCTAACTGGACCTACCCACCTACCTAATTTCTCTGGGTTTACCTACTTTTGGACTACCTACCATCTGGGGGCTACCTACTTACCTGCCTGAATACCTGGAGCCAAGCCAGCCTACCTACTTGGGGCCTTGCATGTCAACCTACCTGGGGGCCGACCTGACTAACTACCTACTTGCCAACCTACCTACATACCTGGGGGCTTGCCTACTTACCTGGTGAACTTGGTCTTATTCCTGGTCTGTCTGCAGTAGTAATTGACAGGTGATTTCCACCATACCCATCTGGTCTCTTCTGCTAGCCATAGTGCCTGGCTGCAGATAGTTTGGGTTGAGTAGTGATTGACAACTGCCTTCACCACTCATCTTTCTTCCTGCCACTCTGTGTTCTGTATGGTCTGGATGTTAGAGGGCCGGTCCTGGAATGGGACTCTGGCATCCCTTAGGTAAACCCTTTGTCCTCTGATACGGTGCAGTGATAGTCTCTTGTACTTGAGCTGGCATTTTCTTGTTTGCTTGGATTTCTGGCCTCTGAACCCACCTTGACCTTAGTTTGCTGCCTGTCACCTCTGTACCTTGTTTGTCATCCCCAGTTTTGACCTTTTTCTGCTGACCATTCTTTATTGTGTTCATCTGTATTGTTTTGTGTTTCACCTTACCAATGTATAGACCGCCGTCCAATTGTAACCAACCACCTAGGGTCGGGCCGGCAAGCAGTCAGGGTCAGTTTTGGGGGAGCCTAGCACTAGGGTTCACTGTCTTTCATTCCATGTCTGTCTATTCTGGTTCCAAAGACCCTAAAATTCTGTTTACCTGACCTGAGTGGTGAGATCATTATGATTTAGCTATATAGTTTGGGAGTATTTTTGCTTGAGAGCGGCACTACATATATTGTATGCCTTCAACAGAGATGTTTTCCTGCAATTGGGAGCTAGCGTTTTTCCCCAGTTTTGTCCCCTGATAAATTTTTTAATAAAAGGGATATGTGTCAGGACAGACACCACAAAGTGGGTGATTACTCCGCTTGTATGTAGAGTATGTCAATAACACTGATGTGCGCTGGGACAATGATTCTAGGTGCTCAGTGGAAAGGGGTAATTTCAACCCAGTAACATATAATTAAATAATTCCACGGCACTCATAGGTATAATTGCTGATTAGTATTTTTTCGATTTAATCTGGATATGTACAATATTATATCACAGAGGACATGTTTCCATACAAGCAAGTAATAATCATATGTTTAACATATGGCTAGAGGATGAGTGACCATTTGGAACGTTTCGGCTGGTATCACAGCCTTTCTCAGCCCGGTCACAGATGCAGAATAAGGACAGAGGGCAAACAATGTATGGAACAATGAGGCAAAAGAAATCATAGGCAGGACCGCAAACAAGCAGATACTTGTGGGTAAGCTGAAGGAACGAGGCGCATGTAGAGGCCGGTGTGAGGAGACTCGCGGTCCACCTACTGAAGCCCGGCACAGGCGGCACGATATGACATCATCGCGCTGCCTGTGTACTGAAGCGGGGCCGATTCCTAGTATGTCTGAGGCCTATGGCCTTAGACATACTAGGCAGAATGGCAGAGCAGAGCGCTGGCAGTGCTCTGCTCAGCTAAGTGTCCGCACAGACATGCCTGTGAGTGCTCGGGACAGAGGGCCCAAGCGTTTCCAGGCATGATGTGCGGGCTGGGCCCGGCTGCCTGTGGCGGTGGGCCCCGCTGTGTCGGACCAGGGCCAGTCCGACACTGGGTGCGGGTTCAAGGAGACTCGAAAACTCTGCCTTTTGAATGGAGTACAGCCGCACAATTATTTTGTCCTTAATAAAATTATTTTTGTTGCATAATTTGCTTTATTAATTTGTTGCTAATTAATGTTTCCCTTCTATGCTAACTGGGAATAGAAACTTTAAACCATGCTGAGCTGCCTATGGACTCCAGGAGGAATATAATTAACAAATGAAGAAGTAGACGTGATATCTAAATCGGCAGTATAGAATTGTAATGTAACCTACAGAAGGCAATGATAGCTATTCTCATACAATGTATCTTTACTGAGTGGTGAGTGTAAATCTACCCCTTGTATATGACAGCACCAGCACTACTTTGATATGGTTTCGTTTCTATAATGTATTTTCTAATGGTCTAGTTTTGGTTGTACGTTCCAGACTTCTCGTTCCTTATCCTCTGTGATATACAATCAGCTTAGTTTTATGGATCATTGGTTTTTTAAATATCCGTTGAGCTAGGCACCTGGAGTGGATAGATCTCAGTTCAATGCCCTCCATCTGTCATAATACACCACAAAGAACAGTTGGTACACAGGCTTGCCAAGATAGAGCCTACATCTGCTGCCAACATTCACCATGCAAAAGGCTGAAAACAGAGAAGAGATGCAATCTTATTCAAGTCTAATACTAAAAGGTTAATTGAAATACAATACAATGTACAAATCATTTTTCATCTTCTTCACTTCTCTTATCTTGTGTTATATATTTCAAAGGTTTTTAGTTGTGGTGTTATTAATACATTTTTTAAATCTGAAACTCATTTCTGTTATCTGTCTGTTAATGCGCTCAGGTTTTTAGGGCTTATCTTTCAATCATTCTCTTCAAATATGTGTATGGATGAAATAGGAAAATCCCTTCAGGTAAAAACTTTCACCCAAGTAATTGCAGTAACTGACAGTGCATTTAATTAGTTTGGTTTAATCCCTTGAATATTTTTCAAATATTGTATTAGTTACATGTAGTTTTTGGCCACTTAGGATCATGTAGCTTCTACATAGTATTTTGAAACAGAAAAAGTTTTTGCAAAACACACGGGAATTAGGTGGATGTAGATAAATAAAAGGAAGTATTTAAGATAAAAATAATCTCCAGTTAGTCTGTTGCTTCTTGCGGTAGCATGGCTAGGAAATCAGTTTCAAAGGGAAATTACTTTTTCATACAGGGCTAGGTTTTGTTGCATAACTTTATTCTATTTTAAATTATTTATTTACAAGCACATTTTTGTGTTTGCTCAACTTTTTATAAAATCTTATTTAAATTTTGTTTTAAAATCCATAAACAGGATAGCATGAAACATCTATAAAACTAATTTTGAACAGCATTTTATACACAGTCGAGTCATATTATTGTGACCCCAGCTAATATCCAGAATAACCGCTATATGCAGCACAGACAGCAGCTAGACAGGCTGGGAGCAAATCATTAACGTCCTGGCAGGTTGTCACAGTTATCTGAAGCCATGCTTACTACATCCCACAGCTGCTGGAGGGTGCGCAGCATGGATCCATAGATAATAATAATAATAATAATAATAATAATAATCTTCATTTATATAGCGCCAACATATTTCGCAGCACTTTACAATGTAGAGGGTATAATTACAGACAAAAGACAGACATTACACAGTGAAAGCTACTTACAGGTGAGACACAAGGTGTGAGGGCCCTGCTCGCAAGAGCTTACAATCTAAGAATAGAGTGTTCATGATGATCAAGGTGGTCCTACAGATACTAAATAGGGTTGAAGGCTGGGAAATAGGGAACCAGGTTAGTAGCTGGAAGTCTTGGTCATGCCTTTTCAACCAATGTTGGACGTTTCTAGCATTGTGATATGTCGCACTGTCTTGCTAGAAGATCCCATCTTACCAAGGGAAGACAATCAGCATGTATGGGTATACGTAATCTGCAAACATGGATTCATATCCAAATTGCCTTATACATGGATGAGTGAGCCCAGAGACTGCCACAAAAACATTCCCCAGGCCATAACACTGCCACCACTAGATCGTGTTCTTCCAACAATGGTTGCAGGGTGTTTGTTCTCTGAGTGTTTCTTGTGTGACACGCCAAAGTCCATCCGTTCAATGAAGCAAAAAATGATGACATTGTACAAGGCAACCCTTTGCCAGTAGTGAGAAAATTTTGAAATTTGAAGCCTTTTCTGACAATACAACTTCATTAGAAGAGGTAAAGTAAACCCTCTGCTTTGGAGCCCGACATGCAGAACGGTTCAGTTAACTGTTGTTTTAGACACACGTCTAGTAGCCCCCTGGTTTATTTTGGCGGCAAGCTGCTCCATTGTAGTCATTCAGTCCTTGTGCACCCTTCCAGCAATCATTAACCTCTCACATCAGTGGCATGTGGCTCGCCACAGTTTCCATATTGCTTATTTGCAATGGTGCCATTTGTCCACTCTCAATACACTTTCACCACAGCAGCAGGTGAACAGTTAACAGAATGCACAATTTATAAAATATCTTGCCACCCTTGACTAGAAGTTCAATAATTATCTTATTTTTGCACCTGATAAACCTAAACTTTTATCCATAACATTAATGACGGCAATAGGTGCAGACAGCCTATCAGACACCTTATATACCAACCAAGCCAGCTCATGACATGTGACTTCCTTCATGAGCCACACATTACTGATATCCAAACAAGGAAGTGTCATAATAATATGACTTGATTGTGTATGTTTAGAATATATTTTAATTTATTTTTAGATCTATAAATCAGATGCCACCACTTCTTTAGAAATCTTGTTGATTCTTGTGGTTGTTTCCTTGTATTCTTCACCCCATCTGTTGCAGAACTTTTATTAATTGGCTGACGTAAAGCTCCTCTTTCTTTTTTTTTGAGCTGGAGTGTTTATTAGGCCATGTCCCCACAGCATCGGTTTGCGGACGGTTTTTCAGATGGTTTGCGGTTTTGGAAACCGTCGGAAATACCGGCCGCAAACTTTTACATCGGGCGCTATGGAAAACCCGAGCAGCAGTCCCCACTGCATGGGTTTTCCAGCTGACGGTTTTTCAAACCGCTGGCAGCCCAAAAAACATTGTGCATGTTCATTCTTCCGTCCGGTTTTGGACGGAACATGAACAAGTGAATGTGAAAGGGGAGGGCTTTTCTCTACTCATCACGGAGAAGAGACGTCCATCTGCAACTGTGTGCACAACACAAAAAACGGACAAATACTGGTCGGATAAACCGACCGGTATTTGTCATGTGGCGTGGGAACGCGCCCTTACAAAGTATATTACACTGTTCTCACTGTGGAACCTCCGGATCTCTATGAGTAAAGGAATGAGGGGAAATCATGTCAATTCCTTAAAGGAGTTGTCTCCCTTCAGAGTTTCAGAGAATGCATGAATGAAATACTCTGCCACTTCCTGGTTCAGACTGACTCATTTGCATAAGCTCCATGCTTGTACAGCTCAGTGCTGTGCTGTACTTTCAGATGCTAATTAGATCAGATTAGCTTCTCAAACTACTAACAGGACTTCTTATCTGATCCCCAAAACAAAAGCCCTAATTACAGTTCTGTTTATTTTACATAAATCAAGCTTTTTACTGCTGAGCAGCACAGGACACTGCCCTGACCTGTGTGATGACATCACTCACTGTTATCTCATTGAACAAACAGCAGGGGGAGAATTGTTTACAGGTCAGTTACTGAGGGAACTGAAATAGCCAGGGAGGTCATAAATTCACTTGTATTTTCCTTAGGAAAAAGAGGAACAAAGCAATATATTTGGAAAATGTCTTTATTTTGTGTTCCCTACAATTTAAAAGCTATTCTTTGTAGCAAGACAACCCCTTTAATATATATTGCAGTAATAGACACAACACCCTATTATTTTTCTGCTGCAGAAAAGGCAATGTACTATACTTTATGATGAACACATCAACTGCTGCAATTGCAATACAGCTAGCCTGAATTCTTTTCAAGTGGTTTTACGTTTTGAATTTTAAATTGATTTAATTAACCCAGCTTCTCTAACTTTTTTCCGGAGAAAAAAATTACTTCTCTCGTTAAACCTGAAAAATTTTTTTTAAACCCTTTCTAGGTTGGGAATAATTTTGTAAATGAGGCAAAGGGAGAGTGTAGTATTGTCTCCCTCTATTAAAGGTTTTTTTTGCACTACAATGATTAGCTTCAAACGTGTAGGCAAAGGATTAAATGTATTAAATGGTAAACTATTACCAAATACATTACTGTTTTGATTTTGCTTAGTTCAGGAGATAAAGAAGATTTTATCTAGCAGTGTACAAAAGTTTCTTAGGGTTACCGACCACCTCTCCCTGCTCTCTCTTTTATTGTCTAATTATGATCTTATTTTCAGCAGAGGGTTTTGTTTTTTGAATTTAATGACTTTTAAAAAGCTCAGTTTGGGCACTACAATTTAAACCCTCCTGCCCTTACCCGAAACGGATAGCTGGGAATGCGAGTGGTATGCCCATCACTGCTATAGAACTACCCAACGCCCGACCAAGAAGTAGGAGCCTGAAACCTGAAGAAAACCCCGTTGAGGAAACATTGCACTGATGCTTATCTATTTTAACTGAGAGTTTTTAGCATGAATTATGTTTTAAGTGCATTTTTAAACTTTACTTTAAAACTCTTGACACAATTAAAGCAATGGATTTTCTCGTGTTCCTCTAGGTTAAACACTAACAGAAAGAAGTATAAAACAGCATTGACAAATAAAATGGCTTTTTACAGTACACCAGCTCAGATATTACCTCCATATTGCCTCCTATATGAAACATATACTGTATAAAACTAATATAAAACTAAAATTTCATTAGTACATGCATTTCAGAAAATCTTCTTATATATTTTGTATGTTGGATACAGAACATCTTTATTTTGAAGTGAAATTGCTTTAGTTCAATGGAGAAGCAAGACCTGAAAATTTAAAAAAATTTTCCTTCGCATTTAAAAATGAACCTGATTTGATTTTAAAAGTCATTCATCAAAAACATGGATTTTTAATAACAGTTTTGGTATTTTGATATTTTCACAAGTCTAGGAAACTTACTGTGAATGTAATTAAAGGGAAAAGGTGACGGGGCAAAATGCTTGCTAAAAAAATACAGAATATAAGCGCTATTTTAAAACTTGAAAAGAACTGTGCTGACATAAGACTAGCCTGCGCACCAATGATAAGAGTCACGGTACCCATTATTTTATTTCAATGTGCTATTTTTATTTTATTCTGTACAGGCATCCCCTCAATGTTCTTCTCCAAAAAGTCTGTTATTCAACTGGTGGCTGAGGGCAAGGGAGACAGGTGCAGCAAGAACTTGGTCAATTTTGAACACAGATCCAAAATTGGTTATGTGATTTTCCACTTTTCAAGTGGAGAGTAGACTGCTCCTTTGTTTTCACTTAGTATGGACATGGGGCCTTACTTTGAAAACTGTTAGAAAGAACCAATCAAGCTCAGCTTTTATTTTTTTAATGCCTGAAAAAATAAATCCTGAGCTGTGATTGGTTGCTAGGGGAAAAAAAAAGTCTTTTTAGAAGTTTTTATAAAAAGGTTTTTTGGGTGCATCAAAGCTTAGTATCTGTGGGGGAAGGGGTAAGGACCGATAAATTTTTTAGATTTGGGCAAACTTCGGGGTCCCTGAGCTAAAAAGAAAGGGGGTTTAGGAAGTAGGTAAAAAGACTGGCCCTGGAAGGGGAAAAATAATTCAGGAGTTGTAGATGTATGGAGGGAAGTTTGATGGCCAAATTGAAGTTTTGTTCTGCCCTTTAGGAGACTACTATTTGCTTTGTGCTAGTTATACGATGTATTGAAGTGGATGAAAGTCTACTTCCAGCTCTTTTTTTTACACTATGGAGCTTGTCTGTGCTATACACAATTTTTTAGAAACCTCAGTGATTCCAGTAAGTTGTAACTTATGGACAATTCTATTTGCCCCTTTCATTCCATCAGTTATTTCAAATAGCATAGTCATTATAATGGCATACTTCTACTTGGCACAGCAGGATGAGACCAAGTTACATGAACAGTATATGGAAAAATTTTAAAAACGTAAAAAAAATGCATTTTTAGCATTTGAAGCGAGAGAATTTTTTATCCAAAATCCATAAAAAAAAGGATTTTTAGCACCAAAATCTGTAAAAAAAAACCCCATTTTTTTAGTGTCAGAAGGAGAAATTTTTAATAGTCCAAATTCCCATAAAAAAAATGTTTAGCGGCAAAATCCGTAAAAAACAAATTTTTTTGTGTCAGGAGCAAGAGAACTTTAATAGCACCAAAATGCGTAAAAAAAAATTATTCTAGTGCCAAATTTTTTTTTGGTGGGGGGGTTTTTAAAAAAAAAAAAAAAAAAAAAAAAAAAACAAAAAAAAAAAAAAGATTTTTTATTTTTAAAAAGAAAACCCGCATTGTTTTATAAGGTAAAATGGGAAAAAAGGGGGTTTTGGGGTTTCCCGGGCCCCTTTGGGGGGGCCCGGGCCCGCTTATTCCCCCCCCGGAATCCGTTGGGGAATTCCATTGCGGGGGGGGACGGGGCCCCCATATCCCAAAGGGGGCCCCCCGCCCACTTGGGCGGGTGTTGGTATAACAGGGGCGTCTTTTATTCCCCCCGGGGGTTCAGGGGCGGGGGTTGAGTTCACGGGCCCGGGGGGAACTTGGGGGGCCCCGGGCAGCGGCGGGGGCGTCCCCGGGTAATGGTTTTTTTTTTTCCCCCCAAAATTCCCCTTGCCCCAAGCTGTTGCCCCCCGCCGCTTCTCCATATGTGCCCCCCCCCCCCAAAGCGTTAACCCCCCCAACCCTGCTCCCCCCCTTTGTTATAGCCCCCAACCACATCCCCCCTTTTCCCTTTTTCCCCTTTCCCTTTGCCCCCTACCAAAATGCCCCAATACCCCCGCCCCCAAAACCACCCCCCAACCCACAACCCCCCAATTCCCGGCAGCCCCCCTTTTGGGAAAAGTTTGATTTCCCCCCCGGGGAAATATGCCCCATTTCCTTTTTTTCCAAACCCCCATATGCACCAAACCCCCCCATTCCTGCCTAAGCCCCCATATGCCTCCCTTTTTCCCCCCTTTTTTCCCCCCCTCCTGTATAGCCCCCATATCCTCCTATACCCCCCCAATGCTCCTATACCCCCCCAAAATTTTCCCTATCCCCCCTTTTTTTGCCCCCATATCCCCCTATACCCCCATTGCCTGCCAAACCCCTATCCTCCTATACCCCCCAATGCTCCTTCCCCATTGTGCCATACCCCCTATGCCTGCCTTTAAACCCCGTGCCTGCCTAAAAGCCCCCAAATTTTTGCCTGCCTATGCCCCCCCAACCCTGCCTCCCTAAAGCCCCCCATTTTCCCGCCTATCAGCCCCCATTCCCTCCCTGCCTATCCACCCCCCCAATGCCTGCCTGCCTATCCCCCCCCATATGCCCCTCCTATCCACCCCCTATATGCCTGCCTGCCTACCCAGCCCCCTATTCCGCCTGTTCCCAAGCCCCCCTATATGCCTGCCTCCCTATCAGCCCCCTTTGCCCCCTTTTTAACCCCCACAACCTGCCGTCTACTTATAGGGGGCCCTTTGCTACCTAACCTCCTATAGGGCCCCTATAGCCCCCACCTAACCCCTTCTACCTTTTGGTCCCTATAGTACCTAATCCCTGCCTGCCTATAGGGCACTATTGGCTCCCTAACCCTGCTGCCATATGGGCATTTTGGGCTCCCAAAACCTTTCCTATTTGGGCCCCATTATCCTATTAAACCCTGCCTCCTAAATGCCCCAAAAAAAGCCTGGGGGGCAGGTGCTGGAAAAGTCAGGATTTAAGATATTTGGTCTAAATCTGCGGGGAAAGTGGTCGGGAGATGTCTCAGTGGGGCTGGCCCGGGAGAGAAACAAAAAAAAAGTCAACACTGGTCAGAAAAAAGTCACCTGGAGTCAAAGATGTAACTGACTATAATCACTTTAAATTTGTCTGCAGTCCGGGGTCATGCTATTACCACTATATGGTACGTAGGGGGTAATAACAGTCTGAGGCCTGTGTACACTGCTATCTACCACTTATGGTCCCCTGTATGGAGGGAATTACATCTCAGGCCCTTTTACACTGCTATTACCACTTTTGGTCCTGTATGGGGGTAATATTTAGTTGCGAGCCTGTGTACACTGCTATTACCATAAATTTTGGTCCTGTATGGAGGAAAAATACAGTCTGCAGAGCCTGTGTACATTGGTTCTACATTTTTGGTCCCCGTATGGAGGTAATATAAGTCTCAGGCCTGTGTACACTGGTATAACCCTATATGGTCATTATATTTTTATAATTTTTATTTTTTAAGTATTGGTCTTTGTGTACAGATCGTAAAAGTTAGGGTATTATTCGTTACATGTGGGGGTAAATTTGTGGTCGTTTTGGGGTTAAACAGGGCCCCATGTAATGCTTATTGGTATGCTGGTCTTAGTATAATGGATTTGATTGGTTGCAGTAGATGGTGCGATGTATGGTGAGGTATTTGCCCCTTGTATTATTACAGTATCTAACAGCATTCCCTGGTACATGGGCGTGGCAGGGAGGGGGGGGGCCCTATCCAAAAGTTTGCTATGGGGCCCTGGCTCCTCTAGTTAGCCCCCAAAGGATAACCCCCCGACCTTTGCTTCTCTTGTAAAACCTTGCGGAGCACGAGCGTGAGCAGCCTTCGTGCTGCTCCTCAGCCCTTGGGGTTCCCCCATGGGGGCCTGTTCCCCATAGCTGTGCCTGAGAACTAGAGAGGCGAGGTTATAACGGGAGGGGCTGAGAGGGGGTTTTAAGCCATACTTTCCAACTCTCCCCTTTTTGGGGGGGGGGTCCCCCCCCTATTTGGGGTCCCCCCCCCGCCTCCCGGGGGGGTTGGGGATTCCTCCCGCCGCCAGAGGGGGCGGGGGTTTTTTAAATGGCCCGGGGGACGAGTAGCGTAGTGCCTACTTTGCGCCGCCGGGCCCCTCCTACAGGGGGGGAAACGCCGCTGCGCCCGCTTCACCCGCCCGGTATCTCGGTGCGGGGGGAGGGGGAGGGATCGCTTCCCCCCCCCCCCTCCCCCCGTATGTCCCGGGGCCGGTTTTTGCGCCGCACTACGGTCAGCGGCGCAGGGGGAAGTGAGCGCGGTGCAGGGGGGGAAAAAGTGACGCGCGGCTGCAGGGGGTGGGGCGCAGGGGGGCTCTCACTTCCCCCTGCGCCCTGGGAGATCGGTGGGAGTGGGAGCGCTCAGGAGCCCGGTGAGGTTTGTGGATTTTATTATTTAATTTTTATTACATAGGGGGGGGCTCTGCCTGGCAACAATGGGGGGGGACTACCCGGCCCAAAAACATGGGGGGGAAAACACCCGGGCAACAAGGGGGCCAAATAAAAAACCTGGAAAAACACGAAAAAGGGGGGCATCTTAAAACCCGGCAACAAGGGGGGGACCCACCTGGCTAAAAAAGGGGGGGACCTAACGGCACAGAGGGGCATTACTTTGGGTACAAGGGGGGGATGTACCCGCCTGTAAGGGGGACTACCCTTTAGGGGGTTACTACCTGGCTATAAGGGGATCTACCGGCTTTCTTCCCAAAACCGTTTTGCAGTTAGGTTAGTGGGTGTGGCTTTTTTAAGGGGGCGTGCTTTTCCGAAAGATGGGGTGTCCAGCAAATTTTTGCCCGCTACGCGCCCGCCGTCTAAAATCTCCTCTTTTTCATTTCAAAGTTGGCAACTATGTTCTAAGCTGAAAGATTCAATGGAAGACGTCTGAATCCCTTAGCACATGATTATTTCTCCAGCTTCCCGTTGAGTGCAAACAACAGTCAGAGCTGTTCTAAAGGGGGCAGTGTTTTGTACACAAGTATCAGTTTATAACTGTCTATTCAAGCTCAATGAAAATTTCTGCAATGAAAATAAAAAAGATTTAAAAAAAAACCCCACAATTACTGAAAGAAAAAAAAATTGGGCCTTTTCCCTTTTAAAGCAAAAAATTGTATTTCCTAGCCCCTTGAGGTAAGGAATCCCAAATTTATGGTTTTAAAAGACTGAACAATGGCCTAACCGCTTTGTTATGATAGTTTTTACTAGCTAAAGCTTGGTATCTCCACGTAAATAAAAAACTGAACCGCAAAATAAATGCCTGCACGATTTCCTTCAACACAGATAACATCATTGATACTCCTTTAGCTGCTCTACAAAAAATATTGGCAGCACAAGCATCAATTATCACTACCCCTACCATTTTACCACCTGGATTAAAGACATAGTTGCCAAAATTTTTAAAAAGAAAAAGCGGGGACTTAGTGGGCGGGGCCCATAGCGGCCGCGGCAAAAATTGCTTTGGGCCGCCCACTTGTGGTATGCCACGCCCCCTTTAAAAAGCCCCACCCATTCCCCCCTAACTGAAACGGCTTTGGAAGAAAGCCCGGTAGATGCCCTTTTAAGCCGGTAGTAACCCCCCATAAGCAGCTAGTGCCCCTTACAGGCGGGAGTGCCCCCCTTTTAGCCAAGTAGATGTCCCCCCCTTTTTACCAGGTAGGTGCCCCCCTTTGTTAGCCCGGTAGGTGCCCCCCTTTGTTTGCCAGGTAGGGGCCCCCTTTGTTGGGGGGGCCCCCCGGGTAAAAGGTTTCCCCCCCTTGTTGCAAAGGGGGGCCCCCTCTGTTGCCAGGTAGGGGCCCCCTCTTTGCCAGGAGTGCGCCCATTGTTGCCTGGTAGTGCCCCCCTTGTTGCCAGGTAGTGCCCCCTTGTTGGGGAGGCGAGCCCCCCATATAGCTAATAAAAAAAAAAATAATAAAAATTTACTTCCCCACCAGGGCCCCCCAGCACGGGGGTCCGGGCATCCCTCAGCGGCGCAGGGGAGTGAGAGCGCCGTGTCCTCCCCTGCAGCCGCGCTCACTTCCCCCGCGCCTGCCTGTATGTAGGCGCACACACCAGCGCCGGGCTACAGGGGGAGGGGAGCACCCTCCCGCCTCCTCCCTGCACAGCGGACCCGGGCGGGTGAAGGGGCGCAGCGGCCGTTCCCCCCTGTAGGGGCGGCCCGGCGGAGCCAAGGACGCCCGACTCTGTCGCCGCGGCCCTTTTGAACCCCCCGCCGCCCTTGGGGGCGGAGGTGCCAACTCCCCCGGGAGGGCGGGAGGGGCCCCCAAAAAGCAGGACCCCCCCGCCAAAAACGGGAGAGTTGGCTTGTATGATTAAAGAGGTATTCCCATGTGAGGTTATAACAAGGGTTGCCAAACATGTTATGGATGTACCTCTAAGACCCCCCAAACGAGATGAGGAACCTTTAAAATTTTTCTCGCCCCGTGGTGCTCGGTTTAACTACAGTCATCTCAAATTTAAATGATAGGGCCGATTTTGTTCCCTGCCATTTTAGGTGCCGAGGTTTTGTGTAGACAAAAAAAGTGATTATTGCAGTGCTGCAGCCCCATCTATCTCAGGATCATTAGGAATCCCTGAAGTCACACTTCCTCCAGTTAGAAAGAGATGGCATTTCCAAGAGATGAACAATGCTCTGGCCTGTGATTGGCTGCACATCAACGATGAACGTTCACTGTGCAGCCAGGATGTATGGGATGACCACCTGGACGGAACTGGATCATCACAGAGGTGGGTATACTTCTTTTTTTATATTTCTAATCATATTCAGTGGACCAACAAGCTTTTGTAAGTCCCGGAAAATCACTTTAATGCTGTCCCTTTTTGTATAACGAACATGTGAAGCTAGGAATGGTCCCCTTAAAGGGGGTTTTTTCACTAGGGATGTTTTTAACACAGAGGTTTCTTGGTAACCTCATACCTGTTACAATTGCTGAGAGAGGGGTACGTTATCCCCAAGGGGCGAGGGCAATTGTTATCTTTAACACAATTAGGGCATGTTCACATGGCGTTTTTTAGATACCTGTTTGGGTATGTTTTACGGACCCAAACACGTCTCTAACAATTTTCCTATGTGATTACATTTGTTTCAATGTAAAACAAGTATCGGCATTCAGAGGATACGTGCTTTACATACATCTTTCGGATGCGTTTAACGGATCCAATCAAAGAATTGACATCAATTCTTGATCTGTTTTATGCATCACAAACCCTATTTAAAACTACCGGGCACGTTTTTTGCACTCCAGAAAATGTATCCAAACACGTACCACACTTTGGGTATGTGTATGGATATGTTTTAAGCAATATGTTTTTCGGATCAAAAAATGTATTGCAAAACGTTGTGTTCACATAAACTTATAGATAACTCCTTGCTTCTCAGGGCTCACAGCACTCGTATCCTTTGTGTACAGCAGCTAATCTCGTTTAATGTAATTAGTACCCTCACTGCTCAGTCCTGTCAATCCGTCGTCCATGGGATGACATCACTCCTGCTCTCAGCTAATCAGATAATCAGGTATGCAGGTTACCATAGAAACCGCTGTTTGTGTTGAAAGCTAATCTTCCTAGTGAGAAAACCCCTTTAACATGTACTGTAAGGCTATGTCTACACCACACAGAAATAGTCAGTTTTTCGACGGATTCAGTATTTTTAATCTGCTGAAAATCCAACTGTACACTGTGCTACATAGACAGCAATAAAAAAAATCATTTATTCACCGCACGATTAATTTACCATATTCTTTCTTATAAAATCCTGTTGGAAGTATGCAATATGTTTTATATTCCGCAAGATTCAGCCCTAATAGCCGTATGACCCGTTACATTTGGAATTTAATAGGACCCGACAGCAAATCCAAAAAATGACTGCAGCTTTTGCACAAATCTGCGCCACAAACCGGGAACCTGCTGCGGTCAAGCATTGTCAAAAGAGTTTTTGATGCCATTTTGACATTGCTGTGTAGACCTAGCCTAAAAGCCTGGTAGCCTTTTGCATTGCACAGCATATTGTACATGTTAGATGCAAAGAATCATGTCATTAAAGAATAAAAAACGTGGTTAATTTGACCAAGTTCCTGTTCCTTAGATTAAATAGGGTTTGTCCTCTACTACAATGAATTACTTTTATGTTAAAGATCATCAAAAACAAATCACTTTGCAATAAAGGTCCATTAACAGTGTCCAACCTATTACTAATAACCCTTTTAATAAGGCTGCATCAGCTCCTCAGGTCGCTATAGAGTGCTACGAGACCTGTTTGAATATCACAAGAAGGCAGCCCAGCACTGGTTGCTATAGCTACAGACCTGAATCAATATGCAGCCTAGTAGAATACAGTAAACACACCCCGGAATTCAAAGTGTAACCCAAAAAACCGGACCGAGGTAAGATGAATCAATGTATTGAGACAACCACTTTAACGACTACTTTCTGTGTCAAAACATGTCTTCTTTAAAGCTTAGTTTAAAATAAATTTATACTTGTTTTGAAAGATTGGGATTCTCAAGTAGATGAACTGATGCTTTCATTGTTACAGTATGCACTGCAGAATATTACCTATTTTTTTCAGATCTAAGTAGTAGAACTCACAAGTATCAGTTCTTGGCCAAATGAACAATAGAATAACAGGGACTGAGCATATAAGCTTGCGTTTGTAGTGATATATCACATGTGTAGTGTTTAGATCTTATACAATCGCTTTTATAAACAAACAATTAAAATGAATTGTGATATATCATAACTCCCAATAAAAGAAATGTAGTCATCTCACTTCAAGGCTTCTGCAACATTACTTCAAGGTTCGTAATGACTCGTGGGTGACTTGTAATATTATCATGACAGATGAACCTAAACCCCTCAGAAATGCAGCTATCTTGAGTCAGAGGACACAGCATCAAGTTTTTGCTTTATCTGATCAATATCAACGTGTATCGTTCAAATACTTTCATCTATGTTTGCCTTAGCAACCAGATTTTCCCTTCTATATAGTGCTCTGAAAAAATGAAAGGGGAGTACTTAGACCTAGACAGTTTTTATACATGTGGCCCAATGTATTTTTTTTGTAGATTTTTTTTGTTAGTGGAATAAAAAAAAATGTAACATTTTGAATTATAAAACCACTTTATTTAAAAAATAAAAAAATAATAAATACACCCAGGCAGTCCACAGGTAACGAACAGATATGGTACAGAGTAAGGTTTGTTCTTTAGAGTTGAATTTGTATAAAGTCTGGACAGGATTTGAAAATTAGTACACAGTTGTGTAATAATGGCAGGCATTTGTAGTTCCACAACAACAAATACCACATTCCCACCCACACATAACACACCACACAATACCATACTAGTAAAAGGGTGCTTATTATTACACAAGTTTAACATGTGCCAGCCGTTGTGAATGCTGACACATGTAGTTCTACAGCTACTAGCTACAGTGAACATGGTAACAACAAATGTCAGCATGCCCAGCATTGCATTAAAACACTTGTTTCTATTCAGCAACGCATACAATTAGAAGCATGTTGTGTGTTAATGTTATGGCACTTTGTAGCACCACAAAAACAAAGTGCCGCATGCCACACATGTGGTGCAGTACTGTAGTACATAAGTACACTACAGGGTCACCAGCTAAACTGAAGGCAGTCATATGTGAAACTAATAAAGAATCACCCCACTTGCGGTGACTTCATTAGCCTCAGCTGTCACGTAATTCCGTTCATTCTCAAAACAATTGAGTTTTGAACATCCTGCGCTTTTTAAGATGCTCCCCATACTCTGATTGCTGTGTCTCATCCTTCCACCCTTTCATTGGCTGCGATCATCCCTTCTGTGCTCTGATTGGCCAAGCATCTGAACCTCATGTGTAGCTTCCTGGCAGTCGTTCCCTCGTGAAACTAAGATCTCCTGCTTGCCATGGCCACTCCGCCGTAGAGGACGTGCTACATCCCCTGCATGGACCTAAGCTTCCACAAACACAGGAAGACGCTCTCTATAGAGGGGAACATTGGTGACTGCTGTCTCCGGTTATGTGATGTCACTGGCGCCACGACTTACGATGCTTCGTCAGCACACTAAGCTATGCGCCATAAGTCCCCTATTAATGACTGCTTGTATTATATGATATATTTTTATGTCACTAAGATTTTAATAGTGGCACTCTCTCTTTAGTGAGCAAATGAAGGCTTTAGTGTAGGTATCAATGGATTTATTTTGTGGTACAGTGAACTGATTCATTCAATTTTGTTTCTTTTTTGGAATTTTTTTAAGTTGATGAATGCGTCAGTTTTACCCTGGCAAGGCCTGATATATCTAATGAACGTCACGTTGGCAGACTAGACCTTCCTTAGGCCCTTGGTTGCTAAACAAGGCTAGAATATGCCCGATTCTTTTTGAAACTGTTGGGATATCTGATTTAGGGAGCACAGTGGTGGTCATAATGATACTCACGGGGCACACCAGGGATGATAATTAATTTCAGGAGGGAACAGTGGTGATAGTAATTCATTTCAGCAGGCAAAGTGGTCCTCATATTTAACTTAAAGGAGTTGTCTCATCATGCTGTTTCACTGAATCACATGCAGCTTTTCATCCATTTTGATCTCGTCAGGATGTAGGTGGTTCTGTAAAAAAGGATTTTGCATGTTTAGCTTTTCTATAACTAGTGGAGACATTAAAAAGACTTGCTGTGAGTGCAGAAGTTTTGATTTTCAGTAAAATAAGGCTACAATGAAGCTGAGCGGATTGAAAACACTTTGCTCTTCTGATAAAACAAAAGCTAATCTAGTTACCATAATATTGGGGCGACATGCTGATGGGGCAGCACCAGTCTTTACTGTGTACTTATAGCAAAAAGAATGTATGTACAGGTGCACTTAAATCCAACCTGGAGTTAAAGTGAAATGTGCGAAGACACTTTTTTATTCTCCAAAGATTTGGGCGTTCTGGTGGTGTGTCG
Organism: Phyllomedusa bahiana; assembly: GCA_025379985.1. Lineage (NCBI taxonomy): Eukaryota > Metazoa > Chordata > Amphibia > Anura > Hylidae > Phyllomedusa > Phyllomedusa bahiana. Next base: position 7,919 of record JAODAL010019469.1, on the reverse strand, counting down.
CACCAACATTCTTAGAATTGACACATTTATAGAATCTTTGACGCCAAATCAAGGAACTAGAACAAATTAGAACAACCAGACCAAGTGAGAAAGGTTGTCTGTCATGAGGCAGACTTGTCTTATTGTACACAAGCATCTATAATGTAAACCATGCAGAAGTGAACCGGATCAAACATTGTGTCTCATTTGTAAGAATGCATAAATGTGAATAATCTGTAAATGTGATTTAATGAAGAAATATTTGTAAATAAAAACAGATGACAGTAATAGTAATTGTAAAGTAGGAAAATAAACCAAAAATGGCTGCTGTTTGAACAACTTCAAGCATACAACACATATTGTTATATATCTGAGTATCCTGCATTTCTAAATAGGTATTGTCTAGTTAGATTGGATTCTACTCAAAGGACAATTGTTTGAACTGAAGAATACTGTGTGCCTAAATTACAATTGATAAATGCCTTTTGTTTCTCTCACATATAAAAAAGGATCTATTAGAGAAACCCTTAAAAAAAAAACAAAAAAATATCCAGAACTTAATGCGGTCATGTTATATTATAACAGACTTTTGTATGTAAGACGATATATACAGCCTGATCAATTTGGTTATAGACAGGCATAGATTACAAACAAGTTAAAATGGACAGAAATTTGTTCTACGATACAAAGAGTCATCATGACAAGTCTCCGGAGTAAATTTTACTTACTTTTGGGGGATCAAAATAAAAAGGCAGACTCAAGACATGATATTAGTTTTTTGAGCTTATGCAAACCTTTGATTCCAAAAAAATGGTATATATAGCCAGACCTGGGAAAGAGCTAGGACATAGAAGGATAGGACAGAGAGGAGGCCCTCCAGGGATCTGGAGAGACGAGAGGCTTCTAAGGTCTCAAGCACCAGAGAGGAAGGAATCCATTTGGAAGGTCTGTAAGTGTTCCATCAGTAACTTTGTCAGATTCTGGTAGAATATTTTAGCATGACTCTCCATTTTTTAGGCTATGTTGTATTGTTTCATGGAGTTATTGTATGTTTTGCTTATTCAATCTTTGTTTTGATGTGTTGTTTTCACAGGGTGTGGTCATAAAGGTGTTGATATTCATGTTTGATATTCTTTCCTTGTTACTGATTTAATCCCTCATGTTTCTTATGTGACCATTTAGTAGAACTTATTTAAATGTAGTTTTTTACCCATGGAACCACCACCATATACATTCTGATAAAATAAAGTCTATTTCTAAACATTTAATCGATGATACTCTTACTTCGCCTTGACCATCCCCCCATAGATCTAGGTGGGAATATTGGTTAGTTGTTCAATATTAATATTCTTGATAATAAATAGTTAATAATAAATAAGATTTAGTAACAAATTCAACACTTGAGCCTTAAGATTATTTACAACCTGCCAAGATCACCTGTGAGTCAAGCCTGCAGATCTTAAGCTGAGAGTTTCTATGTTTAATACCAGCGCCAATGCAGTACACCTCCCAGCAATCCCACAGTGGTAGGCCTAAAATCCACGCACACCTGCTACACAGGTGTGAACACCTGTCTGACACCTGGGTCCCACATACATCCACCATATATCATCAGTTTGTGCCACCCCTAGCGTGCACTTTACACAAAGAAGATACTAGATTATTGGAACAGAATACTACAAGATTCCTCGCTAAAATCTGTCAGGATATACACATGTACCTGTGCATACTGCAACAGCATGAAATAACCTAAATAGGATTTAGCAGATTACTACACCCACTAAGGAGCTCCTGGTGCCTGGATCTGTCAGTTCTGATCTGAGCCGCTTAAAGTTTGCATAGCAAGCTCTCACAAAGAGAAATAATTATGAAGGAAGGAGAACACCGCCTTTAGTTAAACCATGATAGATAATTTCATGGAATGCAATTTGGATTATAATTAACTTCAGGGGGTGCAATGTGAATTGCAATTAATTTCAGGGGGTGTTGTAATTTATTTTACAACACAATCAGTATATTTGATTATGAGAGTATAAACAATTATTAATGCCATAACACACTGCAGGTATCCATACCACCAAGTAGATAACCTTATGGGGGGAGGATTATATATCCTTTTGGGGCGATCACTTATCTGGTGACGGCCCTAGATATTGCATACATTGTGTCTCGTAGGTTTCATATATCTAAATTGTGTGCCTTTTGTATGTCCCCTGATGAACCACGATCTTGAGTGGGGAAACGCGTCGGGTACGAGGATGCTAAATATGTTATATGCAATTGGATATTTCAATTTATACAGTGGTTGTTTGTAGTTGTGTGTAGGGCCAGCCTCTGTAGAGTGGGGTCACCCTTTTTGGGGCAGGATCCCTGTTATCTAGGCAGGGTATATTAGGGAGCTGTTAGTTGGTGATTTATAGTCCCTCATGCCCCTCACTATATTGGACAAGTGGATTGCAGATTTACACGTTTCGGACAATACCTCTGGTCTTTAGACCCTCTTCCACTTTTAGATAACAAAAGAGACTTGTCTTCTATAGGAAGATTATATTACATCTAAAAATGATGTATAATAGTATATAAATATAAATTAGAAAAAATAAAATTTTTTTTTGTGTATTTTAAGAGGGTATATTAAAAGTTAGATTTGAGCTTTTTTGGATTATTGGAATAATTAGGGGGTTAGTTTATGAGTCTCGCCTATTTTTGTCCCGAGAATCCTGAGAAAGATCATAGCAAAGCTTCTCGCAAGAGATTAATTATGAAGGAGAGAAGAACTCCTGCCATTAGTAACAAGTGTGGAGTATAATTCATTTTATGGAACACAGTTTGGATTATAATTCATTTCCGGGGGCGCAATGTGCATTGCAATTAATTTCAGGGGGGAAAAGTGGAATTATAATTCATTTTGTTGGGGGATGTTTGAATTTAATTTTACATACAATCCGTATATTTGAATATATAAATAAATATATTTATACCATAATACACTAGCATGCATCCATAACCACCAAGTATACTTAGCAAACTTGGTTCCTAAATTTTGCAGCTCAGCAGAATGTTATAGATGACACCTTCTGCGTTTGGTGGCTGTGAACAACTCCCTGTGCCCATAACAACTACCCAAGTCAATAATACATTTAGTGTTATGATGTATAATCTAAGAAACAACCAAGTAAATATACATAGCACTAGAATCACAACTGCCCACACATATGGCCCACATGTGCATAAAATATAGCATTATGCCCTCCCCAACATTGGAGGAAAGGGTCAGGATCTACCAGAGAAAGAAGATAATCGTTGTGGTCCATCAACGTTCTGTTTTGCAAAGTCCTGTAGCTATAGTGTTCAATGCACAGTGCTTACAAATATGCAATACACAGCCTGATAAATAAAATGAAAGAGGATCTGTAGCATTACAGTAATATAGTGTATAAATGTATGAATTCGGTGCATTGTGTACATGAGAGAGCAGAACACAAATATAACTGTTTTAAGGTTAAACTGAACTGAATTATCTTAAGAAGAAGCTATGGAGTGCAGGTTGCTTGAGATAGATAGACAGTACAATTCTCCTTCCATATGAATATTAGGCAGGGCTTCAGCACAGGCAGAAAACCCAGATTCTCATTACAAACAATTGGCCTCGACTAAATCTCAAAAATAGAAAGAGATATGGGTAAGTAGTATAAAAAATGAAGCCGAGAGATGCTAGACGAAAACACGCTCTATATGGCCTATACACAACATCATGAATGTGTAAGGCACATAGTAATTGTTTATTTGATTTTTTATAATATAAAACAACCTTCACCAAAGTGTTCAACAGGCACATCTTTAACTTAAAGAGAGTAGTAATTATATTATGAACATAATGTGCTAGATCCATATCCATACTGAATTGCCTAACACAGCTGCATACATCTGTCACTGGCTCCCACTGAAAAATATTTAATACATCTTGTATTCAACACATACTTATCCAAGCAGAGAGTGAACTTATCATATTATGTTAAGTTACTAATTAAATTGATTATAATAAACAGTTAATACACTATCAATTATTGTCATAAAATTTTATATAATATCTACCTCAAAGCTCCCCATTCTTTAAACTTAAGTGAAACAATTCTCCATTTATCAGTAATACTGCATTGTAAGACAAATTGAAGCATATTAAGAAAATATTTCAGAGGAATTTTTGACTCCAAGATTATATATCAGTTATACTTTTTTCCAGAGATTGATGGATTGAAGGGGTGTTTTTTCTCCCAGCAAACCTCTGCATTTTTAACAACTTTTTAAAGTTTTTGCTAGCTTAGAGTACATCACACTCAGATGGTCAAACCTTCTACTAAAGGCTATGTTTATACAACAAATACAAAAATAACAAAAAATGTGGTAATTTTTTTTTCCGCTCTGTAACCCACTATCAGTCCCATCTGTTTTTCTCTGTAAGATTACCCAATGGCTATTGAAGGCTATGTTCGCACAGATATTTTAGTACTTTGTGCATAATATGTGTGTATTTAGCACCCCAATGCATATCATTAAAAGGGTCATATTGTTCTCAACAGAAACCCACCACATTGTGAACATGGCCTGTTTATTTTTACACGTCATTTTAAAAAAAAAATATGTACAGCATAAAAAACAGAAGTACTTGACACTTCTTGGCACACAAAACCTGTTTACTTGCATCTCTTTCTACTACGCGTGTTTTGACGCTTTCAGGCACCAAAACACACAGGAATCAAAATACTTGTGTGTTTGGTGTTTAATATGCAAAGCCAATTGATTTTAATTGAAACATTAGAAACAAAAGTGGCAGGCACTTATGTCTTTTAACACGGTGTGAATTGTAAAAGATGATGCATAAAAATAAGTGCCATGTGCACAATGGCACATATTTTAATTGAGAACAATGGGACACTTGTTAGGGGCATTTGTGATGCATATTTTGGTGCATAATATACACCAAATATGTGTCAAAAAACACCATGTGAACATAACCTAAGGTTTCTCAGTATTTGCATAAGTGTATGTCATAATACATGTAAGCAACATTGTATCAATCTGTCTTCTCATACATGGTACCTATACAGGATAATGTGAGTAAAGCCGATCCAGCACAGCATCCCTATAGAATAAAAATAACTGAACAGTATATACTAAAGCTACAACGTGAGAAATGGAAAACTGCTGCAATAGCTTAGTTCCAAATTTATAGTCTCAAACTACCACTCAATTACTTATCAAAATGTATAAGAGGCAGATCTACCATTCATCTACGTTTGAAACCAAAAGTTTACATACACTATATAAAAAGAGCATATGCATATCTTTCTCACTATCTGACATGAATTCAGACATAAACCTAAGAAACATTAGGAACCAAAATTTAAATAAATTTGCCAAATGCTAGAAAAAATGAAGAGAGAAATTAAGTGCATTGTTTTATTACTTTCTGCACAAGTCAAACTTTACATACATTTCATTAGAATTGGTACCATTGCCCTTAAACTGTATGATTTTGGGTCAAATTTTTTGGGATCCCTCCAAAAGTTCTCACAATAGTTGGTGGGGAATTTTGGGCCCATTCCTTCTGACGAACTGGGTAACTGACCCATTTTGTAGGCAGGGCTGTATTTATGGTCATGCCCCCGGGCCAAAACCTGAATGCCCCATTAAAAATTTGCATTATCACCCCCTTTCAATCATCCCCCCCCTTTAAAAAACCAACCCACTAAATCATGAAAAGGCCAGAAAAACTTTTGAATTTTAGCGTCACCCTTTTTTTCCTAGACGTGGAACCATTCACATCCAGGAGAGCGGGGGAGATACCCCCAAAAACTGATAACCCCAAACTTGCCGTACAAAACCCCTACACAACCCCAAATATTTCCATCATTTCAAACCAATAGTGGAAACAACGGTAACAGGCTCTCAATGTTTATCCAACAGTGCCATATAGGGTAGACCCCATGTACACAAGCTCTGCAGACGACATTCCCTCCAACAGTGACCATATAGGTAGACCCCCTTAGGCAAGCCCCCGTAGTACCCCACAAATACAGAAAAACTACTTCACTGAAAGTAGATAACCGGGTTTCCCCCAAGTGACTGGGCTGGGAAAAAAAGGACATGTAAAAGCTTGGGAGTCGGCACCACCGCATGAAGTACAGCCCCCCGCACAGCTTTAAGTCCCAATATAGGGGTGTACAGTAACTCACTAATGCCGCAAGACGCCAGGAAAAACAGGTAATTTTAACACAGGTAGGGTTAAAATCAAACGCCAGAAGGGAGGATAACCAGGAAGGATAGATACTCAAAAACCCCCCAGGTAGGAAACACAGGGAAAGGGTTTGATACCAACCCAGCAGGTAGATAAAACGGGTAGGCTTAGATACTCAACGCCGCAGGTAGGATAACACAGGATAGGCCTTTGAAACCCAAAGCCATAGAGGAAAACACAGGATAGGATTCCAAACACCCCGGGCTCTGACCCGACCCCCCCCCCAACACCCCCATCTCTCCATCTCCTCCTCTGACCCACGTCTCCTCCCCCCCCCCCCGCCCACAATCAGTGTCACCCCCACACCCCCAAAATGTCACCCCCCCCGCTCCCACATCGTCACCCCCCGATCCCACATCTGTCACCCCACAGCATCCCCCCACAGATCCCCCCCACAGCATGGGACCCCACATCCATCCCCAACAGCATCCCCCCACGCATCCCACCCCCCAGGATCCCCCCCAAGGCATCCCCCCCCACGCAGGCACCCCCCGGGTCCCTCCCCCCAGATGGCACCCCACAGGTCCCCCCCCACAGTCCCACCCCCAATCCCTCCCCCGCACCCCCCACAGCATCCACCCCCAGCATTGCACCCCCCAGCATCCCTCCCCAAAAGCTGCCCACCCACAGGGTCCCTCCCCCCAGCATGGCAAAAAACCCCAGGATCCCCCCCCACGCCCCATCCCCAAAAGCATGGGACCCCACAGGGCCTCCCCAAGCATGGCACCCCACAATCCCCCCCACCTGGCTCCCACAGCACCACCCAACAGCAGGCCCCCCCACAGGATCCCCCCACAGCATTGCACCCACAGGGTCATCCCCCCACATTTACCCCCCAGGGGTCCCTCCCCCCGCATGGCACCCCCCAGGATCCCTCCCACAGCTCCAAAACCAAAAGCTGGCACCCCAGGATCCCCCCCCACAGCATCCATCCCCAAAACCAAAGGGGCCCCCCCCAGATCCTTCCCCCTGCATTGCACCCCAAGGGCCCCCCCCACAGCATGGGAACCCCACAGGACCCCCCCACAGCATGGCACCCCACAGGATCCCCCCCAAGCTGGCACCCCCCACATTGCACCCCACGGATCCCTCCCAACCCCATGGCACCCCACAGGTTCCCTCCCCACAGCAATCACCCCCCAGGATTCCTCCCCAAAGCACCCCCCAACAGGATCCCACCCCAACATGGCACCCCACAGGATCCCACCCCACACCCACCCAACAGCAGGCACCCCACAGCAATATCTCTCACTCCCTCCCCCCCCCCCCCTTCCTTTCCCCCTTTCCCGTAGGCAGGGAAGGGGGAACCGCTTTCTTCCCGCCCTCGGTACTGGGGGGAGGGGTGGGGGAAACGCTGCTCTCTCCTCTCTGGCAGCTCCTGCCCCCAGCTGCATTGCGGGGAAAAGAGAGCGACCCCGCTGCTCCACCCTTACCCAGCAGCCGCGCCCTAATGTTAAAGGGAGCCGCCGGGGCGCGACCCCCCCCCCCCCCCCCCCCCGGCGGGCGTCGGGGGGGGCGCTCTGGTGCCAGAAAAAAAAAAAAGTTAAAAAGAAAAAGAAAAAACACACCAACGACCCCCTGTATGCCCCCCCCCTTAAAAGGGGGCCCTAGACCCACCCCCGGGCCCAGTTGAAATACGGCC